>CAUYRH010050041.1:0-10437 GCA_963574655.1 Perodicticus potto
GGGGGTTCCACATTTAGTCCCAAGTGTAAAGTGAAGGAGACACCAAGGCACAGGTGTCTCCTCAGCAGTTGTCCAGCCTTTTTGGCTATTGGAGCCTCTGGTGGGCATTGTAGGTCCCCCTTCTTGCCTGTCATCCAGCCCACTGGCTCTTCAGCTGGTTGCCGCAGCACCAACACCACCACGGAGGAGGCGGCAGGTCCGCCAGCTCCGCTGAGCTGGCTTCTTTTTTTCTTTTTTTAAACAGAGTCTCATCACATTGCCTTCGGTAGAGTGCCATGGCATCACAGCTCACAGCAACCTCAAACTCTTGAGTTTAAGCAATTCTCTTGCCTCAGCCTCCCAAATAGCTGGCACTACAGGCACCCACCACAACACCCAGCTATTTTTTTTTTTTTTGAGACAGAGCCTCAAGCTGTCACCCTGGATAGAGTGCAGTGGCATCTCAGCTCACAGCATCCTCCAATTCCTGGGCTCAAATGAGTCTCCTGCCTCTGCCTCCCAAGTAGCTGGGACTATAGGCGCCTGCCACAATGTCCGGCCATTTTTTGGTTGTAGTCGTCATTGTTGTTTGGTGGGCCAGGGCTAGATTCGAACCCACCAGCTCAGGTGTACGTGGCTGGCGCCCTAGCCGCTGGAGCCATAGACGCCGAGCCCCCAGCTATTTTTTGTTGCAGTTGTCATAGTTGTTTAGCTGGCCCGGACTGGGTTCAAACCCACCAGCCTTGGTGTATGTGGCTGGTGCCATAAGCACTGTACTACAGGCACCAAGCCAACGCCATTTAATTTTTAAGTAAGTTTTACTAAATATTAAAACATAACTCTGGGCAGCACCTGTGGCTCAAAGGGGTAGGGTGCCGGCCCCATATGCCAGAGGTACATATGTATGTATCTCAACAGAAGATACCAATTCCATCCATTTTTCAAATAATGAAATTGAGTCTCAGGAAGGACAAGTAACTTAGTAAAGATCAATAAAAAAATATTTACAAAACTGAGAATCAAATTCACATCTGCTTAACAACAAAATCTACACTCTCAGCCCCTTTGCCATACTGTCTCAAACAGTTATCTTTTAAAAGTTGAATTCTCCAACTGCAACAGGATTTGGATATAACCCATTCTCATCTCACTGCTCAAAATATTGTTTTCTAAAACTATGACATATGGACATTTTCATGCAAAACCCTCCATGAGAGAATTACAAACTCTTATTTGAGGACAAGCAGTACAGAAAGTGGTTTATGTTTGGAAATAGTCAGCCCAAAATCAGAAATAAATGAACGTTTGAAAGTGTACAGTTGCTTGTCTCAGTCTGGGCAAAGTGTCAGTTTCCAAAAATCCATGAAGATTAAAACAAGGACTCAGAAGAAGCCAACTTTGCTGATTGTGTGAAAGCTTAGAAACCAAGGCCGATTAGGCAAAATTCCCTTCTGCGGACTTTATATTCAGTCAATATTGGGCAAAAGGGAGGGTTCCTTTCTTTCCTTAGCAACCTTTTTGAAAAGGAATGCATTCTGTATGTACTTGACACCAAGGAGAAAGCCTAGTTCAAAAAGCATAATTACTTTCCTTGTTTCAGTAGATTAACAACAGTTTATTTCGTTCTCAAATTTTTTTTCCTGTTCTCATAATCAAGCAAAAAGCACTAATCTCTGATTCCTTTTTATACCCAGGGAAAGTTTCTTCCTGCATTTATACATTTCTACATACATATATTTCAAGGTAAAGTGAGGCCTTTTTAAATTCTGCAGTAAGGAGAATCCAAGGTATCAAAGTAGAGAAATGTTAGCAGGCCACTGGGCCAGGTGCCACAGCCTGACAAAGAGCTCACCTGACTCCGCTCAACTGAGTCAAATCTGAAGAATGAGATAACTCCGGGAAGTGCTCATAGCTCAGTGGGTAGGGCGCCAGCCACATACAGCAAGACTGGTGGGTACAAACCTGCCCCAAACCAGCTAAAACAACAATGACAACTGCAACAACTACAAAAAAAAATAGCCAGGCATTGTGGCGGTCACCTATAGTCCCAGCTACTTAGGAGGCTAAGGCAAGAGAATTGCTTAATCCCAAGAGTTTGAATTGTGACACTACAGCACTCTACCAAGGGTGACATAGTGAGACTCTGCCTCAAAAAAAATGGGATAACCTCTTCTGCACCACCTTGGTATACACAGATGAGAAGCAAATGCTTAAATGTTGTATACATTAATGTTGTAAATACCAAATGAATATTTTTGTAGGTCAATCATACCTCAATAGAAGTGGTTTTTAAAAAGAAGAAAAAGAAGAGCAACATAATGACTAGGTGCAATGGCTCAGGCCAATATTCCTAGCACTCTGGGAGGCCAACTCAGGAGGATCACTGGAGCTCAGGAACTTGAGAATTGCCTAAGCAACAGAGAGACCCAAAAATCTACTAAAAATAGAAAACTTAGTCAGGTGTTGTGGTAGGTGTCTGTTGTCCCAGCTACAAGAGAGGCTGAGGCAAGAGGATGGCTTGACCCCAAGAGATTGAAGTTACTGTGAGCTAGGCTGAAACCATGGCACTCTATCCTGGAGCAACAGAGTGAGACTCTGTCTCCACATAAGACAAAAAAGACAAAAGCAACATGAAACCAAAAGTTAAGATCAAAAAATCAAACTCACTTGTTTGCATAATTAAGTTTCAAAATTTTCCTCTTTGCAACTTCTAAGAGTTTCAGTGGCACCATAGAACATGTCTTCAAAGCCTATAGAAATAGGCCAGGTTTTAATCCAGGCCTTACCATTGTAGTTGAAGATGAAAACAAAGTTTGTCTCTAGTTTCCGCATAGCACAGGAATTGGCACATCCACTGTGCTTAGTGGTATTTGTTGAATGGGAGGATATATGAATCGACAAATGAATTATTGTCTTCCTGCCTCTTTTACAATGTGGTTTTCCCATAAAACCAAGAAATTCACAGTAACCAATCAAAAGAGGCCTAATCAACCTGAGCAGCATAATAAGAAAGTTCCCTCTGTTTCAACCCTCCAAAGTTTCAATGTAACTTTGAAATAACGTATCTTCTTTTTCTTCCTTGTCTCTGATTTCTTCAGCCTTTTCTACCCATGAATCTTTCTCTCCCTCCCTGCTCAGCTCGGTAGAAGGCCTTTCCATTTTGTAGATGGGATGCTGCCCAGTTCATGATTCACTAAAAAGCCAATTAGATTTTTAAATTCAATTTGTGGAAATGTTTTCCTTTGATAGCTTCCTGGTTCTGGTATGTTCTCTTAGACGGCCCCAGTGGGGTCAGTTCTTCCTACATCTAGCTCCTGCAGCAAAACAGTTCCCAGTGACTAGTTCCTACAGTGGAGAACAACCAGCAACCCCAGCAGTCAGCATAGGCAGTTCTGTAGCTGTATGCCTCTTGTTAGCACCTTCCCACAAACAGCTTCCCCTGGCACTCTATAGGAAAGATTTCCAGCAAGTTCCACCAGTGAAACCTACAAACAACCTCTCTACCATTCAGAGAACTATGGCTACACACTCTCCACCATGGTCTAGAGCTCAGCACTGAAAGCAGAAGGCTCCTCCTTGGGCATGTGGTCTCAGCCCTGGGGGTGTAGCTGCTTCTTTTGTTTGTTTGTTTCTGTTTTTGAGACAGAGTCTCACTTTGTCACCCTTTTTAGAGCACCAAAGTGTCACAGCTCACAGCAACCTCAAACTTTTGGGCTCAAGTAATCCTGTTGCCTCAGCCTCCCAAATAGCTGGGACTACAGGTGCCCGCCACAATGCCCAGTTATTTTTAGAGAACGGGTCTCACTCTTGCTCAGGCTGGTCTTGAACTCATGAGCTCAAGCAATCCACCCATCTCAGCCTCCCAGAGTGCTAGGATTCCAGGCATGAGCTATAGTGCCCAGCCTTGTTTCTTACATCTACTATCCTTATATCACTTAGAGATCTCTGTACTTGCTAACAATCCCTCATTACACAATGAGGAAGGGAAGGGGAGGATGAAGAAAGAGAAAATTAGCTCATGTAAGTGATGTTTGATCTCTCGTGAAGCACATGGGGCACATCCTTTCGGGGTCCCTGGGAGAGTTGCTGCACTACAAGGTAACTAACATGAGAGGTCCTGCCCCAGCTCTAGTTCTTTTAGATGCCCTCTTAGCTCTTGCCCTTTGCAGTATCTATGCAGCAGCTTCCCTCTGGAGTCCCTTTGCCTGGAATACACCCCTCTCTGTGGGTAGGAGCAAGCTGCTTCAAGCTCACACTGACATCTCCCTCCACTTCTCTTCCCTGCTCTGCTAGGCCCAGTGCTCACTAGCAAACACCAATCCACTGTCTTAGCACTATTCCATCTGAGAAAAGGGACTCCAGGCTCTCATTCCTACAGATGTTTCCAGTCCTGCACATCCTATTCTATGGAGTTGTATCTTGACTTGGCTTGGAGAGGGGGACAACCACCAGGGGAAAGGATGGGACAGCCCTCCCCACCAGGCTGACAAGGTGTGATTCTATCCTCCTCAATCTTCATTCATAACTTGAAACAGTGTTGGTTCCATGTCAGCTATTGCTCCATAAATCCTTCAGTGGCTATCTGGCCCAATTGTTGGCAGCTGCCCTACTCTAAAAAGACTTACTAGGAGACACAGCATCAATTTCAATTTTAAAGCTTGTAATAAAAAAAAAAAAAGCTTGTAATAACCCAGATGCTCCAGAATTTTTGTCATGAAGAGCTACCAAACTGGATTTTCTCCATTCTAAGCTATAAGAATTGCTCTTTTAGAGCTAAATTGCAGACCCTACATTTATTTCTATTACACTCAAACTTCAAAATGATTTTAACAGGTCTGAAATCTGGGCTGAAATAAACAATCAAAATTTCCTATCTGTCATGCCAGCTTTCAGTTCCAGATTATATTTTTATCCCAACTCATTTTTATTAAAGATTAACATCTCAGGAACAAAGATTAAAAGCAGATGCAATCAGATCAAAGGAGGAAACACAAAGGAAAGAGCTTCTGAGAAGATAGGAGTGGCCCCAGAAGAAGCTCAAGCTTGCATGTGGGAAAAAAAAGTGAGGAGAGAGGGCTGGGGTGATGGGGCGGAGCTGGAGCAATTAATCAAACCCCTGGTGAGGGTAACCGGTAGATAAAGGCAGCCAAGTGATTCACCCCCACACCATCCGTGCAAGCAGAGTGAAGTAGAGAGGTTGGAGGCTTGGATGAAACAGACCACATAGTGCCTGGGGCAGCTAGAGAGACCCAGAAGTAGCATAAGACCTCATCATCAGAAAACTGTTTGCTAGCATCCTGCCAGCATCACATCACAGCCCTCTCATTAAAGGGAGTATGACATAAACAAATATGGTATTCACAGATAGGCTAGTAGGAAATCCCAAAGAGCCAGAGGAGTGCAAAAACAATAATGTTCTAATACTTGCAGGAAACTAACATCAGGAACTGAGTACTAAACTCAATAAAGAGAACTGACACCCAAGGAAACAAAATTAATGCAACAAACAGAGACAAAATTTGGTGAAGGCTATGTTAACCAGTTTGATGTAAGCACTCCAAATTGTATATAAAATCAGCACATTGTATCCCATAAATGCATTAATGTACACATTTATGATTTAATAAAAAATATTTTAAAAAAAGAAAAGAATAGACATCTTAGGGGAAAATGAAAATTAAAAAGCACAATGGATACAGCTAGAGGAGCAATTAATAAGCCAGAAAATTCTTTCAGAATGTAGCACGAAACAACAAATAGACTAAAAATATGAAAGAAAAGTCACATTGTAATTTCTGCTGTATTCTACTATAAGAAATGAGTGATAGGAGTAGCCCACATTCAAGAGGAAGAATCTAGCAAGACTAGGAGGCAGGATTTGGGGGGACGTCCATGTGACAGACCATCACTCACACTTCAACCTCCATCCCTCCCACTACTTTGTATTTGCCTCTATTATCACCTATATTTCCTATAATGTTATAATTTGTTTACTTGTTAGTCTCCCCAGCCCACTATGAGTCTCATGAGGGCAAGAACTATCTCACTCTTCTTCCAAATTCACAGTGGCTGGCTCAGTTCTACACAAAACAAATGTTCACTAAACGTTTGTGAAATTAGATTACCCCTGTTGCAATTGTTCAGATTACATAGAGTCAAGGTACCTGACTCTTAAGATAATTCCAGACCATCTGGGCTATATCCCTCCCCCCTAAAATTAAAGAAATTGTTTTCCATGTAAAGATAACCACCTGGAGAAAGGAAATAGAATATACAACTTCCAAGACATTAGAAGGAAGGGAAACAAAGAAAACATAATCCATTCAACAGAAGTCTTTTTTATGCCCCAGTTGGAAATCTATCAAGAACGTAGATAAACACAATTAATAATACAGCAGATTTAAATAATGTAAACATCATACTTGAATTAAAGACATAAAGAAACAATTTTACAGCCAATTTGTGTTTAAACACATATGGCACATTTATAAAAACTATGTATCATGCTGCAAAGACCTCAAAACTCAAAAAAAAATCACATAGGTCATATTGTAACACAATTTAAAATCCAAAAACAAAAAAAAAAGATATCCCTTCACCAAAGAATCTATAAACATTAAAATGTGAAAACCCTCTTTTAAGCCTAAAGAGATCACTAACCACAAAAAAAGTACCAAATACTCAAAAGTCTCTCTCCTGGAATTGCATCAGATCCATAGGATTTTAAATGTGAATGCTGACAAACTGTTGACATTATAATTCCCATGTTATATAAATGAGTCCAGATCACCAACAAAGGTGAAAAGTTTTTTAATTAATATTATGGAGTTTGCATGAGACGATATTAAAGCCAGAAAAAAAAAAAATACAAGAGGCTAAGGAAGCCAGCCACGTACACCTGAGCTGGCAGGTTCGAATCCAGCCTGGCCCGCCAAACAACAATGATGGCTGCAACCAAAAAATGGCCGGGCATTGTGGCGGGCACCTGTAGTCCCAGCTACTTGGGAGGCGGAGACAGGAGACTCACTTGAGCCCAGGAATTGGAGGTTGCTGTGAGCTGTGATGCTACAGCACTCTACCCAGGGCAAGAGGTTAAGGGTCTGTCTCAAAATAAATAAATAAATAAAAAACACTGATTCTAAAATTTATCTGGACAAGAAAATATTCAAGAATAGACACTTTTCCTCTTAATAATTAAAACAATATAGCACCAGATTTGGAATGGATCTGGATATCCATGGACAAATGGATACACGATACAAAAAGAGAAAAATCCTGAACATACCTATACATGTATCAGGGATGTAGTATATGTTTTTGTTTTTTTTTGTAGTTTTTGGCTGGGCTGGGTTTGAACCTGCCACCTCTGGCATATGGGGCCAGCGCCCTACTCCTTTGAGCCACAGGCACCACTCTAGGATATGATTTTTTAAATGAGGTATATTGAATCATTGGGGAAAAAGATGAAGCATGCAATAAACAATTTGACAACAATTGACTGCCAATGTGGAAGAAATTAATTAGATTTCCTGCCATCCACAAAAATAAATTCCAGATGGATTAAGTATTTAAAGTAAAAAGAAAAGCCATGCAAAAGTTAGAAGAAAATCGAGAATATATTTATAATCTTAAATTCCTTTTAAACAACATTTTTTGATAAATTGTAAAACCTGGGGAAAAAACACTAATAAATTTGATAATATCAGAATTTTAAATGTCTACACTGCAAAAAAAAAGAAAATGAGTTTAAAAAGAGACAAATTACACAGCCAGGCACAGTGGCTCATACGTGTAATCCTAGCACTCTGGGAGACGGAGGCAGGAGAATCCCTTAAATTCAGGAATTAGTGACCAGCCTAAGCAAGAGCGAGACCCCAAGTCTACAAAAAGCTAAAAAAAATTTAGCTGGGCGTGTGGCAGGCACCTGTAGTTACAGCTACTTGGGAGGCTGAGGCAGGAGGATCACTTGAGCCCTGAAGTTTGAGGTTGCTGTGAACTAGGCTGAAGCGAGGACACTCTTGCCCTGGACAACAGAACAAGACTCTGTCTAAAAAAAAAGAGAGAGAGAGAGAGACAAATTACAGAAACTATTTGTAGTGTTTACAAGATTAATATCCAAAATAATACTAAGCACTTCTACATAAAAATAAAATGAACAAAATGAATACAAATACATTCAAATATATTTTTAATGCAAAATGACAAATGAATAATTCCTGGAAATAGAAAACAAACGAACAATAAACATAGAAAAATCCATTCAATTTCACCAGCAGTCAGCAAAATGGAAATTATGTTTTGTTTTGTTTTTTAATTTTTGGCCGGGGCTGGGTTTGAACCCGCCACCTCCAGCATATGGGACCGGCGCCCTACTCTTGAGCCACAGGTGCCACCCTGCAAAATGGAAATTAAATAATGAGAAACAATTAGAGTCTCATTTGATTAGAAAATCCGGAAAAATGGTATTTACAAATGTCTTTAGGAATCCCGAATTTAGAAACTGCTACATGAATAGAAAGTGGATCCCTACCTAGGAAAGTATTAAGGGATTAGGAAGGACAGGGAACTGAGTTGTTTTTTTTTTTTAATTTGATTGTTTAAGCCTTTGTGTCCTATTTGACTTTTTAAACTTTGGTAAGAAAAAGATATTAATTTTTAATAATAAATAGAGTAAAGAGAGAGCTCTTTATTAGGAAAAAATGTCACCACTGCCCCGGATCAACCTCACAAAACCTAGAAGGTGGCATCAATTCTATCCACTTGTGAATTGCTCTTTTTCCAGGTCAGCTTGAAAATCAACATCTTCCCTTTAAAACAAAGGGCAGCCTCGAGAGGGTGGAGCAAGATGGCAGCCGAGTAACAACTTCCTTGCAACTGGGCACAGTGAGACTGGGGAGAGAAGACTTCAGGCATCTCTGACTGGCAGGATCTGCCCAGAAAACATCCAAACATCCCTTTGGAGATGCAGGGAGACAGCGTGAGACTTATGGACCCCCTGAGGAAGGCAAAAGCGGTGGAGATCTGGCAAGTGGTTACGTGTGTTCGTTCGGTCTAATCCTGCCGGCAGCTGTGGGTGCAGCAGCAGTGAGATTGCAAACTGGAAAGGCCTTGCCTGTGAGCTGTTTGGGTTTCTTTTGGACTTGGCACTTGGTTGAACTGCCTTGGGAGAACCTGGGCAAGAGTGCAGAGATCTTTGAGTGTTGTCTGGGGCCCCAGACTGGGCCACTGAGCCAGACGGAGCTACCAGTGTTTGGTTGTGGGCTGTGTGGAGCCATTGTGGGAGAACTGCCCTGGCAAGCTCCACCCTCAGGGTCTCAGAATAAGCATCAGATGGGAGCAAGTAATCTAGTGACTGAGCAGCCTAAAGGCAGGGACTGAGATGCCTTGCAGCCTTAGCCCTTAGGGGCATAGGGTGAGACAGGTTTCGGCACACTGGGTAAGTGGATAGCCACTTAAGGAGTGATCCCAGCCACAAGCGCTTTCCTGGGAAAGCTTCTGCTTAGCCCAAGTTAGCAATTTAAAGAGCCTTCTAAGCAGGTTGAGGAGGATTTAAGCTCTCCACCCTGTAGGGTTTGAGAAATCATTAGAGGCCTCCAGTCTCCATTTTGTACAGCCGTATCAACATTGTGATCAACATATCGTACCCGAAAAGATCACCTCTTGCCCAGACAATATCAGCAAGATATATATACTGCATTGTTTTTGGTTTTGTTTTGTTTTGTGGTTTTTGTTTGTTTGTTTGTTTTTGTTATTGTTGTTTTGTTTTTAATTTCAACATTTTCCTTAAAGATTTTTCTTTTCTTTTTTCTTTCTTTTATTTCTTCATTTTTCTAGTCTAAATATAATTTTCCATTGTTGCCTTTTTCAACAATTAGAACATCAATTTTGCTAGTGTTTCTACCCATATTAATTGTTTTTTTCCCCAATTTTATCCCATAAAGTTTTCAGTTTGGTTGTTTTGGTTTGATTTATTGCATTTTTGTCTCTCCTTTCTACTTGGTGGAGGTGGGGTACTGTGTTCACACAGGCTGGCAAAGAGCTGTTGACCTAACCACCCAACCTGGCACCCCCAGAGGTTGGGGTTCCTAAGATTGGGTCAAAGTACCCTACTGTACACCTATATTGCTCCCCTTCCCCTCTTTCTGTGCCTCTCTTCTTTTGGTTGATAGTTGCTTCTACCCATCCCCTCTCCTTTCTCCTTTTTCTTTTCTTTCATTTTTTTTTTCTCTCTCTCTCTTTCTTTATTTTTTCCCTTCTTGCTCTTCAATCTTCTCATCCTTCTGGTCCTTTACCAAAAGGACTCATCAAAACCCTAGTCCAGAGGCATTGCAACTTAAAGAACAGGAAGAAGTGAAAGGAAAATTAGGGCAAGGAAACAGATAAAAGAAATAATTCATGAGGAAGAATCAGCAGAAAACTCCTGGCATCATAAAAAACCAGTCCAGAGCAACCCCCACA
>CAUYRH010050044.1:0-26746 GCA_963574655.1 Perodicticus potto
AAAAAAAGAAAAGAAAATGCCATGAAGGCTATGTTAAACAGTTTGATGAAAACATTTCAGATTGTATATGAAACCAGCACATTGTACCCCTTGATTGCACTAATGTACGCAGCTGTGATTTAATTAAAAAAAAAAAAAAAAGGAAAGAAAGAAAGAAAGAAAAAGAAATTTAAGCCTTGATAATTTGATAAAATTACTAATTGGGGGGAAATTCCCATTACTGCAAACCTTATTAATGTTTTTTATTGCACTATTTCAAATTTTTATATTTGACCTACTCCGTCTGTTAGTTCTGTTGAGGGGTTTCATATAAGAACCACCCTTGCAGGTAGAACATCCCTCGAGATCTTAAAGAAGAAGAGAGAATTCTTGGAATTAGATATAAATGAGATAGGGAAGTTCATGATGTCTTTAATTTGCCAACTACAATTAACACCTTGATTTAACTGTCAGCTGTCTGACCTCTGTTTATTTGAAAGGATTAATCTAAAGGGAATGTACAGCTAAATTTGATTATGTCTTTTTAACCTCATAAAAATATGTGAAACTATGAAGTTATTAAAAAAATTTCTACTCTATTAATATATTACTACATGTTATAAGTCCCAGGAAAGCCTCAGAATTATGCGGACACCAAGAGAGAACAAGGTTCATAGCATTTAAAAGGTCCCTCTAGATAGCAAATGTAAGGAAGAGCATGACCAGGTAATTCAGAGTCATGCTCAGTTCCATCACTGCGTGTTATGTCCAGATAAGGGAGAATCGGGATCTCGAGAAGGTTGTATCTTTATGGGGAGGGGGATTCTCCCCATGACTCTTTATGGGAGTCAAGTTGAAACTCGGTAGTGTTCACTGTGGGCTCTTTGGTTTATGATTTCTGTAAGAAAGCTCCAAGGTATGTATCATGGAAATATTTACGATTTCTTCATGAAACCTGCAAATATAATGTATGTCAGGCAACATTCCAGAGATGTTTGCATGGAACTACTCAATTTGTCTGTGGCTCGATAAAGGAAAATAGTGAATGTGCCAATATAGTTGTTACCTTGAATGTGAGTTGCTCAAATCCGTGTTTCTAGATAAATGTGGCAGGAAGAATTAATGATAATCATATTGGCTCAGATTTTTCAAGGGCTTAACTTGTGCTAGGTATTTCTCTAGCATTTTATGTTATCTTATTTAATCGTGAAAATAACCACCTTGAGGTCAATGCTGTTATTTCTCCCATTTGACAAATGAGAAAAACTGAAGCTCAAAGAGATGAAATGTCTTGCCTAGAGTCATTTAATTAGTAGATGGCGGAGCCGGAATTCAAAACCAGGCAGGTTACTCCATCACCTTTACACTTAACCATTCTGTCATACTACGTCCCAAAAGGCAAGCTCAATATAAACGACCCAGTGCCTACACCCTCATGGGAGGGGATAGTGCCTAGCACATAATAAGTGCTATCTCTTGGTTAAATGAAATTTAAGAAACAGAGAATAGTATTGTATGACCCTAACCAGAATAGTAATCATAATTTTGTAAAGTAATGATAGAAAAAGGACAATGTTATTCATCTTGGATTGAGAACTAAGTATAATAGTGGGGAGAGTTGACTGTAGCTTATTTTCATACTGCAGAACAAGCAGTTTACATGCCTTAGAAATCTTACTTTTTGAATGCCTACAAAAATAAACATTTAACACAGGCTTCTTTGACAGCTCAAATTTACATCATTTGAATGGTGCCTCACCTCTTTGAAACCATGAAAAGTATCTGCCTCAAAGACACGCTGAGGTGGATATTAACATGGAGCCACATAAAGACATAAAAATATACTATTTTTATTTATTCTACGTGTATCTTCCAGCACATTTTTTCCCTCTCTTCCAATCACTTATTCTTCGTTACTTCATTTAATAATAAAACGTACTGTGTACCTCCTAAAATCTTCACTCACTGCAAGTAGACAATTGCTTGATATGTAAATGCTTATTAATATAGCTCATTACACAAAGTCATCATAGTATTTTCTTGAACTTGAATGGCAAGTAATCATGGCAGATGGGTTGATGACAAATGAGGAAAAATGGTAAAGTTTTTATTTTCTAGATAATGAAATATCACTACTATTGAGGTCCTGTACCTGTATGTAAGCTTTTAAAAGCTGAATTTGAACTATCATGTTTTCTTATTTTTAATAATATATAAGATAGTATAAAATAGATGCTATGTACTTTTGCTGAATGAAGCTTCTGGTCAAAGATGCAGACATTTCCAAATGAGAAACACCTGTCAGAAATACAGGGTGCCAAAAAAGGGATACACATTTTCAGAAAGAAAAAAACTGTACTAAAATTGTAATAGTAAATGTATACCAATAACATTTGTTATCTTATATATTATATCTTGTATCTCTTGTATTGCAGAAGTTAAATGGGACTTGACTATTATAATTTTAATAGATTTTTCCTTTCTGAAAATGTGTATGCATATTTTGGCACCCTCTGTATTTCTCTATATATAGACTTACATATAATAATAATAATTAACATTACATTCTTTTTAAACCTAACTGAATTCCTACTTTGAAACTAGAAGAAAAAGACATCTCATAATTCTTTTCTTCAAATTTTAAACCTGTGCATAATTATTGTATCTTAGTTATGAGCTGAAGAATGGCCTCTTGTCTTTATTTATTTCACTCCTTTTGCTCATATTCAGAGATGTTTGCTGGAGAGAGACCGAGTTTCTTCCTGCATGTGGCACTATAGCTAAGAATCTTCCGTACCTCTTTAACTTTAGGGTTATACACCCAGGCTATGCCCAAACGTCACACTTTCTCCGTTTCTCTGTGCACACTTCTCCCCATTCACAGCCTGTACAGTTTCAGAAGATTCTCTCTAGACGCCCTGATAGGCAAAATGCTTACAGTATTTGTGGACCCAGGAATAATTCCTGAAATTCAAAAAATTAGACTTTAGCTAAAATTCCCTTTTCTTAGTCATTTTTAAAAGGTTTTTATATGCTATTACCACATGTATTAAAACTCTAAATATGTTATTAAACGACAAGTACTATAAAGTTAAATATGTTGGCTTTTTTTTTTTACATTTACATTAAGAACATTCAGCACAGATACTATGAAAAACATGCATGAGAAATGGCCATAGTTTATAATCAGATAGTGGTCATGGCATCTGCACTGGGGGGCAACTTACCTGTAAAATAACTTTATTAAAAAATCAGTCAAATTACTAACTCTTAAAAATAACCAGCTGCTTGACTGAGTGGAACTTTTTGCTCCAAAACGGTCTGTATGAAAAAAAGCAATAAACATGAAGACGACTATCTGGGGTTATTAGCATATTAAAATCTGGGTGATCAATTTATGAAATAGGTTTAATGCTCATAATAGAATTGATTTAACATGTAATTTCCCTGTGATCTTGACTTCTGTCACTTTTCTCTCTAGTGCCACCTTGTGGGTTAACCAGTATCAATAAATATATGGAGTTTTAAGGGTTTTTTCTTGTGTTTTTTTTTTTTTTTACCTTTGCTAGCCTAGAAAGAAATGTGGTAAAACTCAGATGTGAGACAATTTCTTTGTTTTCTCAGAGAAGCAACCACTTCACCAGAATATATATTTGCCATAATTCTACAATTGGCCAGTTTGGATACCAGAACAGTTTCTCAGAGATTAGAAGTATTGGTGTCTACACAAGAATCAATGTTAATTTACAGGATAATCACCAAACTTATCTTGGATAAAATAAATGGCAAGCTCTGTCTTGTGATTTTTTCATAAGAAAAATGTTTTCTCAAGTCAGCAGCATCATTGCTACAATAGTGTCCCATGAGAATTGATTCTGGGTGATTCAAAACCAGAGCTCAAGCAATCCAACTGCCTGGGCTCTCAGAGTGCTGGGATTACAGCCCTGAGCCACCACTCTTGGCCCTTCTAACTTGTTTTTGAAATTCCATGTATTTAATGAGAATATGATACAAATTAGAAGAAGATAAAATTCATCCCCAGAATTGTGTGTTGAGTGGAGGTGTCTTTTTTTTTTTTAAGAGCTTTTCCTATTTTAGAAAAAGCTCCTATAGCTGACTTAGTCTTCTCTGCAGCTTACTTTTAACATCAGAGTGAACTTGCATTGAGTTACCTTACTCAGTTTATTTTTTAATTATGTTTCAGTTAAAAGGAAATAAGGGGAAAACAGAGTGTGTGGAAACATCTATTTAAATTGAGACATGTGGGAACTGTTTTATATGATCCCTAACATTTGCCACATATTAGAGATGCTATAGTAATCTTTGGAATAGCTAAACAAAAAGAAATAGTTTCACCTGAAAATATTAGAATTTATTATGAAGGTTTTTTTGTGTTCCAGTGGAGAAATAAATTTTGAAATTGCATTTATGGAGTCATTTCAGAACAAGTGGAAATCATATGTAATCTGCTCAACTTTAATGTGTAACAGTTCATCTCTGAAGTCCTCCTGCCCTATTAAGAGTTGAAGGTTGTACTATATGTTACTCAAAAAGTAATTTTCCCTGGATGGGCAATAAGGCCTGAGATTTGACCTATAACCTAAATGTCACAAACTATCCATTATCTATGCTGGAAGCACACCACCAACAACGCAAAATTTTAAGTCTTGCTAAAATCCGATTATAAAACCAAGACAGTCAAATATTATCAGTGAGGCTTCGAAAATCTTTGAACTTAATTCCCTTGTTATTTTAACTTAAGCAAGTTGCATGCTTTGTCTCTCCAAGTAATGCTTTTCATTTTAATTATTAATCGTTACGCCCTTTGATATTTAAATCTTTCAATGACATTCTGACACATCCTCAATTTCCCACAGATTTGGGACAGGAGCAAGTTAAAAGATGCCTTAGAGTGGCAACATTTAACCTGTAGTCCCACATTTAACCTTTGCATGGCTGTCATTGAACAAGCCCTGTTAGAGTTTAACCAAAAGGGAAAAAATGTACCAGCAACTAGAGAATGGCCTTTATTATACCTGGGGACCATGAAAAAAAATTGATTGTTTTTCCTTTATGCTTTAGCTTCAAGCTTTAATAGTAAAAGCATGTCTGTCTTCAGTTTGAGCTGAATAGACTTCAGCATGGTGCCCTTCAAAAACCCCTGGACACGTGAAATTGTTGGGGGTATCAACACTGCACTATACCAAAAAAAAAAAAGACACCTCTATTCAACACACAATTCCAGGGATGAATTTTGTCCTCTTCTAATTTGTATCATATTCTCATTAAATATATGGGATTTCAAAAACGAGTTAGAAGGGCCAGGAGTGGTGGCTCATGCACTCTGAGAGGCCGAGAGGGTGCATTGCTTAAGCTCAGGAGTTCAAGACCAGCCAGAGCAAGAGCCAGACCTTCTCTTCTACCAGCCAGCTACTAGGGAGGCTGAGGAAAGAGGGTCTCTTGAGCCCAAGAGTTTGAGGTTCCTGTGTGCTAGGCTGACTCCACGGCACTCTATCCAAGGCAAAAGAGTGAGAGGCTGTCTTTAAAAAAAAAAAAAGTTATAAGAAGCAAAGCATCTCGCCTTTACTTCGCTCCTCACTCCAAATTAAGCAGCTCCTAATTAGTTGGGTTACATTATATACCAACTGCCTTTTTTTCTTTAATGTCAAAAGGCTTTTATGATCTCTTTTTGGTTCCTCTTCAAATGAGACTGCACAAAACATTTTCTTGACATTTCTGAGAATTTCAGTTTCGAAAAATATCATTTCTTCCTTTAATGTGGAAAATTAGTGAATACTGATTTGTTTTTAGAAGCGCTAACATTCAACTAGGTAAACTTCATCAGTGATGGTTATTAATGTTCTCTTTGGTCTTGTAGACAGAAAATCAAAGCTATTTAAAGTAAAGGATGAACTTAAAATCAATGTATGTCCACAAGTTAACATTAATGTTTACAAACACTTTCTGGGATGGCTGTGTCTTATTTGGGAGTGTACGTGTCTGTATTTATTTATCTATAAAGATATGCAAATAGATGCGTGAGAAGGATAAATAAGTTGCTGTATAGTCTAAGTGTTCCCTCGTCACTGTGACCACCTTTGGAGTTATACAATGTACCTGGTGACTCTGCTTCATTTTCTCTGCTTGCCAAGATAGTCACATTGAACTGCTGGTGTGATAATCGTCCAAATATATAATTCTAACACTATGATTATGGGATCATTTCTTTATTTCTATGAGACTTGCCTTCAGAAGCTTGCTATTTAATGTTCAGTGTTCTATAGCAGTTCTTTTCAATGTTAAGAGTATGGGCTATACCTTCTAGAATGTGCAAATAATCAAGTCTTAGCAACATTATAAAATATAGTCCCCATTATGAATTGAACAGGATGAACCCTCACATCTGATTGCCTAAGGCTCAAGATGCTAAACCTTCTGAAATACCTTGACATATCAGCCAGTTGAAATCGCATTAAAATGAGAAGGATTGTGGTCTGGACTTCAGCTTCCCCGCCAGCCTTTGCCTGCTGCTGTCTGCCTGTGCGAGCTTCTGCTCTCTAGACACACAACTGTGGATCTTTACCTCCCGTCTGCACCCAGAATTAGAGTAAGAATTGGACTAAGGAACTTTCTCCTCCAGTGTTCTGTTGTGAACTGATTTGATTAAATCTTTCTCCAGTTCTTCCTTCAAGAATGCACATTGAAAAGACACTAAACTGGTTCTAAATGAAGTGAAATTAAAAACAAAATTAATTCACACAAGGCAATGAAAAAACATCTTGAATGTTTCCATTCCTACTCGAGTGGTTCCAAAGGAGGAGACCATTCTCAGTGAGCCATAGCAGAGCAGGGTCGGGGGTGTCTTCAGTGGTCTGTCTAGAGCAGGGTGGGGGGTGTCTTCACACTGCAGCTGTGTTCATTAAGCTGAAACCAAGGCGGGCGGCATTCAAGAAACTTCACTTAGATATACTTAAAAATGTACATTATTTTGTAAACATCTAACTACTATGTACTTAATAATTTCAAAACATGAAAGTTATTAATTTTAAAGTTAACCTTTTAATGACTTTGTGGTGTCTTTTTGATGAAAACCATTTGAATATCTGGTGGCAGCATAGGAGTCCCTATTTTCAGTTGACCCTCAAGATGGGTATCAGTCATTTTGACCTTCACGGCATCTTGATTTGCATTAGGTAGAAGAATATAGATTTACAGCAGTAAGTGGAGGAAGAGCAAGAAAGCATTTTTCAGGCATGTTGATGAAGGTTTGGGTATTCTACTGCATTTTTCCATATTTCAGACACCGCTTGCTTAGCACCAAACAATGACTTTAATATGTCATCGTCAGAGAGCTCAATGTCACCTTTCATTCTTTAGGTCTCTGCTGACATCAACTGGGTGAGGCTGAAATGCTAATTTGCATGTGATGTCATGAGTCTCAAAATCAATGAACCTTTCATTGTATTCCCCAATTAGTGGCTCTGTAACATCTGTGTAGTCTTCAAATTGATTTGTGTATATCAGGCTCCTCATCAGTGACCTTTGCTAACTGGGGAAAATGTTCATATAAAATTTCCTCTTCAAAAAATAAAGTAAAATAAAATAAAATTTTTCCTTCAAAATTGTTGGATTTTTTTGCCACGTATCATGTACTTAGAAGGCTTAGTTTTACCTTGCAAAAAATATTCAAGTCCTCTTGAGTTGATATGGTCCCACACAGAAGTGCTGCATTCCTATAGAAATCTTCTTTCAATAGTTTACATTGATGATTCTGTTTTTCATAAAATATACATATCTATTCTAGTAGAGATAAAATTTTGGCTAACATTTGTCCCTGTGAAATCCAGATAGCCAATGCTCTTTAGAATGCTATGGCAAATCCACATGGAATACCTCATCCTTCAACCTGAGCATGTTATAAAATTACTGATTCCATGTTGCCTTTACTCAAATATACTGTATCTGGCCTTGTATAATATGATCCCATATAATAATGCACACCCATACTTTAGATCCAAACTTTCAGGGAAAAAGAATCTTTCATATTAATTTTTTAATTCATATTTTTATTTGTCTAGATTGAGGTCCTTTTTTGTATTGTAGGGGAACTTTAGCAGTTATTGTTTAACATATTATGATGTAAGAAACTTCATGTAACAAATTATTAGAAAACACAAGAACAGATACCAAGTACAAGAAATGTTATGTGCCGTAATCCATAATGCATCCTTATTTTTCTTTCAAAAATTTGGGCAAAAAAGTGCAAATTATACACAGCAAAGTGTGGTGGTTAACAATACTTACAACTTAGGGCAGAGTGTCACTTATAATAGTTGCTAATAGCAGATTTAGCACAGAGATTTTGCTGATCCAAGATGCAATGGAAAGCAGTGAGAGCACCTGGGTCTGTAAAGACTCTGTGCGGTAAACTCCTCCTGTTTTCTTGTCATGCAAGATGCAACATCTGTACGCACGTGCACTAAATTTACCAAATTCAGTCCTACATCACTACATTTATCTTGGAAGTTGTTGAAGATACCTATTCCCTGTGTTCTGTTCACAAGAATGCCCCAAGCAAGTAACTCTTCATAGCAATGAAAATCTTCTGCTGTGACCTTAATAAAGTATAGAATGTACACCAACATCGGTTCATTCTTCCAACACGATTGAATTATATATTTTTTCCTTTTAAAATTTTACATGAAGTTGTTCTGTTAAATTGAAGAGTAGTGCATGCTGCTGATCCATTGTGGTTCTCCTTGAAAGAGGCAGGTGTTTGTACTTGGAAATGCTCTCAAGGGCTATGCACCCTACAGCTTCAGCAATGCACGTCTTCACAATTTCTACATCATTTACTGTGTTCCCTTTCCCCCCAAGAACATCAGCTACTTTATAAGTTGCCTCAATGGCATTATTGCCAGATCTCATTGCTACTTGAAGGAATTGTCTTTGTTTTTGCTGTTCATCTTTTAATTTTTGCAATACAACTTTTTGTGCCTGTCCCTCTAATGTAACATATTTAGGTCCTTATGAGTGATTATAAAATGCTGATGAGCATTGAGTTTCTTTAATACTGATATTGCAGTATCACAAAGCAAGCAAATCATGTAATCTTTAGCAGAAACAAGATAATATTTCCATTCCCAATAGTCATTTAAAAAGTTTCCTTCCTTCTGGGTTTTCTTGGGCTTCTTTGACACAATGGGCTGTTAAGCAGACAGAACTGAGAAATATTGTCAATCTATGTCATTATTTACAAATTCCACTCTAAACAGAAACACGGTGCACTGCTATAAAAATGTGAAAACTGACTGATACGTGTAAACTCAACCCACAGGCTCACACCAACTGCATTGTGCAGTAGTGGTGGGCTGAGAACCCCAAGTCTGTTCTTCTGGCCCGAGATCTTTCTCATACCTTCTCAAGGACTGAAGCCCTCCTTACCTACTCCGGGAAGCAGAGAGGACTGGGATGTATTCTCTGATTTACATCAATATCTTTTCAACATGGCCACAAATGTAAGTATTAGATCACATGGCTTCTCTTTAGAAATATGTCCCAAGGTTGTCATCTCTGTTATTTACTTAATCTATTTACATTCAACAGGTATTTATTATGTAATTACTAGCGCAAGGTTCCTTTCTTGCCGTAGTGAACAAACCAGGTTAAAATTCCTGATCTCATGAAGCTTACATTCTAATATAGGAGACAGAAAGTTAAAAAATTAAGTAAAATAGATGGGGAGAAGAAAAGGGAGATAGAAGTGCTGAGCCTGGGAGGAAGGGTTACATTATTAAATACGATCGGAAAGGCCTGATGTTTGAACAAAGCCCTGCAGAAAGTAAGGTATGTCCACATCTAGAGGAAAGGGAGCAGCGAAAGCAAAGGCCGGCAGGCAGGAGTATCCTAAGATACAGCAAGGAGGTCTGTGTGGCTAAAGGGAAGAGAGTTTAGGGAGAGAGGAAGAGGAGGTGGAGCGGGAAACGGTGGGGGGCCACGGCTGTGCAGGTTCGGGAGGCCTTCATGAGTGCTCTCTGCCTTTCACTAAGAATGGTGGCAGCTACTAGAGACTTCTGAGCGGAGGAATGTCATGATCTGCGCTGGCTTTTAAAGAAGCCCTTCTGGTGGATTTGATGAGAATACGCTGAAAAATGCAAAAGAGAAAAAAGCAGCTCTCAAGCAATTGAAATAATTTGTGCAAGAGCTGACTGAGGCAACTGAAGTAATCCGTGCCCAGACCAGGATGCAGTACGGGTAGGGGGTGAGCTTTACTGGAGGGTTTTACATGGAGGGGAAAAGTGAGGCCTTCAGATTGATCCCAGATGTGAGAACTGCGCAGCTAGACAGGGTTGACGTTTATTGCGGACAGTTTTCTGTGTGGCCTTGGACCCTTCCAGTTCTCCCCCTTTTCCTGCTTCTAGCTCTCAAGAATAACTGCAGAATGTTCTGGGGATGCAATGTCCCGCCTGACACACCTGGGCTTTGTGCTGTTCCCTCTTAAGGAATGCAACACCTTTCCTTAGGGAAGACCTACCTGGGACAGCCCAGGCATTGTTTCTTTCCCCCCTTCAAAGCTTTACCAGTGAGCCCACCGCCCCTGAGGTATACGTGTGTAACACAGAATGAGACGCCTTTCCAGGCCTCTCGGCTGTGGTGCAGGTGGGACAGGCACAGTCACCACTCCATCCACCCAGGGCGGCTTTCTTGAGCCCTGGGGAACTGGCTCACAATAGATCCTAGATTTGTTTTGTTCCCTGCTGCCTATCTGTATGTAATAAACCTGCTTCATATAAAACAGTGTGTGTTGTATGACTCAGGCATTGCTAACACTGCAGCTTTGGACTCAGTAGCGGGTGGCATTGTGACAGCATCCGTGGTCCTCCACGCAGTGGACGTCTTCTCTCAGGACTGGTCATTAGTGAACCCACTTCACAATTTCTTAAGATGGCAAAAGCTTGGGGAGGGGCAGGCTTGAAGGAAAGATCAAGACTTTTAAGTCTGTATCACTAATAGGTAAGAATATATGATCCAAGAATTGATCCTTATAATTGGTATGTGGAAGCCATTAGTGACCTTCAGATGAACAAGCTCAGTGGAGTGTTAGAGGAAAAAGCCTAATTAAAGAAGATTCAAGAGTGAATAAGAAAAGAGCAGTAGCAGGTGGAGATTTGTATAAACAAATCTTCTTAGGGATTTTATGTAAAAGGTAGTAGAGAAAGGGGCATGATCTGTAAGAGGATATAGGATTAAAAGAGAGTTATTTGGGTGGGAGTTAATTATAGCATGTGTATATTGTGATGGGAATGAGCTCACCAGGGACAAAAATCCTGATCGTGGAGGAAATAAAGGAAAATTTTGCCAGAATTATGCTCTAGCATGGGTGAGAGGGGAAGTGTTCTAGAAATAAAGGAGTGGGTTTTGATTTGATGACTGATAACTCATTCACAGGAACCAGTAGAAAGATGGCTAAGTGAGCTCAGGCGGTAGTGAGTGCTCGTGAGCGTTCTTTCCTGTTTCTGTTTTTAAGTGAACGAGGAAGCAAAACCGTAAGCTGAGCAAAGTTGAGGAGGAAGGTATTGAAAGTTTGAGGGAAAAGGAAAAAGATCTGTAATCTCAGAGGATAAACAGAAAATAAATAATGGAGATGTTGGGATTATTGTACCTAAATGCACATGTGATACTTGTGGTCACACATCAGTAGTTTTTCCAGCCACTCTCTGCAAGCCTGGAGTAATTGGGGAGCGGGATTTAGTAGGACCGAGTCAGGTATCTGTAACAGATGGAGAGTGGGGCAACAGAGGCAAAAGATGCTGGCAGAGAAGCAATTACAAAAATGGACCATGGATCAAAACTGGACAGGAAGAAAAATAAGGACATAAGGGGGTGGAGGATTAAAGAGTGAAAGAGTCTAGGTCCCTGGAAAGTTGGAGAAGTATTATTACATAGTATTATTACAAGAATTATTGAAATGAGGTCACTATGTTTAAGGCACATTGAATATTGGAAAGTAGCGACTTTTGTATCTAAATGGGTAATAAATTTCTCTTTCTTGAACTCACATGTTTATCCTTTTCTACACTGCTATTTATTAAGAATTTACACTTAATTCTACTGACTGCCATTCAACTTTAATGTACAGTAGGAAATTCCTAGCCTGTGCATTATAAATCCATGCCTTTGAACTTCATTTTATTCTATAATTCATGACTGACAACTGGCTTTCCACCAAGACTCAGTTTTAATAGAAAACCTCATATCATGAGCACCCAATTTATAGTATATAAAAGAAGAATTGTCAGACTAAAGAAGATGATTATATCAAGTAATAAAAAAAGCATTTGACAAAATCCAGTATGCATTCATATTTAAAACTCCAGCCAGATAGGAATAGACAGTAACTACCCCAATTTGATAAAGAGTATACAAATTAAAAAAAAAAACCTG
This sequence comes from Perodicticus potto, assembly GCA_963574655.1. Taxonomy (NCBI): domain Eukaryota; kingdom Metazoa; phylum Chordata; class Mammalia; order Primates; family Lorisidae; genus Perodicticus; species Perodicticus potto. Next base: position 12,424 of record CAUYRH010050044.1, read on the forward strand.
AAGTATATTTACCAATTATAGAAAATGTGCCAGTCTGCTGGGGGACGTTGATAGTGAAAGAAACTATACAGTGTGGGGAAAGGGGGTATATGGGGAATTCCTGTACCATCCATTCAATTCTTCTGTGAGCCAAAACTGCTTTTAAAAATAAATTTCATTAAAAAAATCCTACAGCTATAATTCTTAATGATGAGAGACAAAATGCTTTCCTCTAAATAGTTAAAAAGGCAAAGATTCAGTTCTTACCATTCCTATTCAGTACAATACTAGAAGTTGTAGACACTATAATAGGGCAAGAAAAAGAAAATGAATACAGATTCAAAAGGGGAAATTATAAACTGTCTCTATTTACAGATGTTATGATTGTCTATTTAGTAAATTTCAACTTCAGGGACCTAACAATTGATTTCTGTAAGGTCACAGGATACAGGGTTAACACAAAAATCAATGTGATTTCTATATATAGTGTCAATAGGTTCTTGGTAACTTCAGCTTTAAGTGAAACAACATATTACTCTACCATTTTTTCCAAAGTTATAACAAAAATGTCACTGAATGAAATGAAGTTACTCCAAAAACTATACATTGTTTCACTTAAAGTCAGCAGTTTCCAAAAACTATCAATGACATTAAGTGATGACTTAAACTGTAGTAACAATGAACACATGGAAATAAAAATTAAAACACATTTGCAATCCATCCAAAGAAAATGAAATAGGCATAAAGTTAACAAAACATCCCTATCATCTGTACTCAAGAAATAATAAAAGTTGATGAAGGAAGTCAATGATGAACTAAATAAACAGAGACAGGCCTCATTCAGAGATGGAAAACTTAACATTGTAAAGCTGTCGATTCTTCCCAAATTGATCTAATTTTTATTTATTTATTTAATACAATTTTATCAAAATCCAATAAAACTTTTTTGTAGACATTGGCCAGCTTATTCTAAAATTTAAGGACAACACAAACCCTAGAATAGCTAAGATAATTCAAAAAGAAGAATAAAGTGAAAAGAATCATTTCACCTAACATTAAGGTTTACAGGACAGTAACAGCAGTGAAGTCAGTGTGGTTAGCAGAGGGGCAAACTCAGAGGTCCACGGAGAAGAAGAAAAAACTCAGAAATAAAAAAAGATGGAGACTTCACATCTTTTATGTTTACCTGGATGGAGCTGGAACATATTCTTCTTAGTAAAGTATCTCAAGAATGGGGAAAAAAGTATCCAATGTACTCAATACTACCATGAAATCAATATATAACCATCTACACATTCATATGAATGGCAAAACATAACTATAGTCCAGAAAGCAAAAGGAAAGAGAGAGAGGGGGAGGGGAGGGGGGAATACAGGAGGAGGGAGGGTATTCGGGGGGACCTCACCTAATGTGCATGATACAATGGTACATTTCAAAACTATTAAGAAATGAGTATAATTGTGATGGATGTATTACTTAGTTCAATGTAAACATTTCACATTGTATATCGAAGCAGTACCCTGAACCCCATAAATGCATCAATGTACAAAGTTATGATTTAATAAAAAATAATTTTAAAAAACTCAGAAATATAGCAACACAAGTATTTCCAACTGATCGTTTTCTAAATAACCTGTGACAAAAATGCAAAAGTCATCAATGGAGGAAGGATAGGCTTTCAATAAATGGTGCTGGAGCCAAAAGGAAAAGGAAAAAAATCAAGGCTATCTTCACATCTTCTACAAAAATAAACTCAAAAAGAATAATGCACTTAGATATAAAATATAAAATGATGTGTCTTTTTTAAAAAACAGAAAATCTTCAGGATTCGAGAGTAGGGAAAGAATCCTTAGATGACATCAAAATCATAATTTATAAGAGGAAAGACTGATAAACTGCACCTATCAAAATTAAACACGTCTGTGCAGCAAAATCCCGTTAAAAAGGAGCTGCAAATGGAAAGAAGATATCTGTGAGCCACCTACCTGACAAAGGACTAGTATCTAGAATACATAAAGACTGTTCAGTACTCCAAATATCCAACTAGAAAATTAACATGTGTGGGCATGTCACTGAAAAGGGTGCACAGACAGAACATAAGCACATAGAAATTTCTCAACATCATAAGACCCTGGGGAGATGGGAAAAACCACAACTGGCGATCACAACATGACCATCAGAATGGTCAAAATCAAAACATGAAAACAGTGACAACAGCAAATGGCAACAAGACTGTAAAGAAATTGGATTACATGCATTGCTGGGGAGAATACAAAGTGGTACATCCAGACTGGAAAATAGCTTGGCGGTTTTCTTTAAGAAAACTAAGCACAGAGTTACCATATAACCCAACAGTTCTCCTGTCCAGCATTTATCCCACAAAAATAGAAAATGTATGTTTACACAAAAATCTATACATGAATTATCATAACAATGTTATTCATAGTCCCAAATTGGAAATACCCCAGATGCCCTCAAAATAAAAAGTTAAATAACAGTGACTTTCTGGTGGAGGACTAAGATAATCTGAACAATCTTATGCTCTAAAGAGGAAAAGTATACAATAAAAACCAAACAATTGTATATCCATAAATTATATTAAAAGTGACACACCATTTGGGGCAAAATCCAAAGAAATGAAAACATCAGCATATACTTTTAGCTTTAACATCAGAGTTCCAGGCTCAGCGCCTGTAGCTCAAGTGGCTAAGGTGCCAGCCACATACACCAGAGTTGGCGGGTTCAAGCCCAGCCCGGGGCTGCCAAACAACAATAACAACTACCACCAAAAAATAGCTGGGTGTTGTAGCGGGCGCCTGTAGTCCCAGCTACTTGGGAGACTGAGGCAAGAGAATCACTTAAGCCCAGGATTTGGAGGTTGCTGTGAGCTGTGATTTCACTGCACTCTACCCAGGGCAACAGCTGGAGGCTCTGTCTCAAAAAAAAAAAAAAAAGTCAGAGTTTCAGAGGATGTCTGGCCTTTTCTCTGGCAAAAAAAGAAAAGAAATCCTCAGATCCACTCTGAAGCCTTTCTCAGACTGTGAAGCCTCTGATAGCTTTTCAAAGCAGCTTAGTGCCAAACATTCTTTGAGCATCAGCTAAGAGTCTGTTTGCAACTTAATAGAAAGTTGCCTTCTGACCGTACACAATGATTTCTCTTTTTATCTGGTTCCTGATTACTCTCTGATCTTTAGCATACAGAGAAACATCTTTCAGCCCCTTACAATCCATACTAAAATTTAGATGAGAGGAAGCATCCTCAAAGCTGGATTATCGGACTCCCAGACCAGTGTGACCCTCCCCCATCTTCAGCTCCTTTTCCTACTTACTGTGCAGCCGGAGCTGATATCTCTATGTTCTAAACTGCCAGCCCTGAATGATCTTTCTTACTCTGTAAATTTCTGTAGCAATTATTACCTGCACAAATGTGCTTATTTTAAATTGAAGTATAGTTACATGCAACAAAAAGCACTAATTTTAACTGCAAGTTTAATACGTGTTGACAAACGAATTCACCTCTGTGTGACCATCACCATAATTAAGTGATAGAACATTTTCATTGACCGAAAAAGTTCCCTTGGCCTCTTTCTCTGGCCCCAAACCCCAGGCAACCATTATTTTGCTTTTCATTATTATAGATTAGTTTTGTTCTGTTCTAGAATTTTATTTAAATAAAAGATAAAGTGGATATTCTTTTGTGCCCAGCATTTTAAACTCAGTAGTATATTTTTGATATTTATCTGTGCAGATAAATATATATATATATAAAGTTTATTTTGTTGGTGAGTAGTATTCTATTTTGCTCTTAAGCAATATAAATGGTATTATGTTTTGTTTATTCTTTCACTGTTTATGAATATTTGAACCATTTATAGTTTTTGACAATTACAAAAAAAAGACCTACCATATTAGATTCCCACATATTCATATACAAATCTTTGTATGGAGTCCTATGCTTTCATTTCTCTTGGGTATATACCTAGGAGTGAAATTGCTGGATATAAGGGTAAGTGTATATTTATTTAACTTTCTAAGAAACTGCCAGGCTACTTCACAGTCCTGCAACTTAGAAGAGTTCCAGTCGTATTCTTATTAGCGGTTGCTTATTCCTTTTGCTTTAGCCATTCTGGAAGGCATGCACTTGCACATCACGTGGTTGTAAGTTGTATTTCCCTGGTAACAGATCCTGCTGCAAATCTTTGTGTGAGCTCATTGGCTTTCACGTATCTTCATTTGTGAAGTGTCTGCTCAGATCATTGGCTTATTTTTTAATTGGATTGTTCATCTTCTTATTACTGAGTTTATGTATCATGGATAAAATTCTCTGTCAGGTATATATATATATGGTAAATAGTACCTCCCAATCCATAGCTACTTTTTGTTATACCTAAGAGTGTCTTTGAAGATCCGAAGCTTTAATTTTAATAAGATCATATTTATCTTTTTTTATTGTATTAGTTCTTTTTGTGTCTTGTTCATGAAATTGTTGCCTATCCCAAGGTCATAAAGATTTTCTCTTCTGCTTTTGTCTGGAGATATTATAGTTTCATCTTTTATATCTAGGATGTGTTCTAATTCTCTTTTGATTTAAAAATAATAATAATAAGCCAGAACTGAATTGCCTCTGTCTTCATTAATATTAAACTTACTTAAAATGAATTTATTAGAGATGTCTATGTTTTATTTTCAAAACCAAAGATTTTCCAACAGTGTAAAAAAAAGAACGTTCGGATCTATTAATGAGGGTTTCAAATATATGAGCTACTTAGATTTTAGCAAAATGCCAGTATTCCATACCTACTGAAGCAAAAGTATTAACAATAAAATAACTTAACTATGCTCTTATCAAGAACTCCACCCTTGGTTCTCACGTTCCTCTTGAAATTTTCACACTCAATAGATCTTACAAGAAAGAAATAACAGAAGAACCCAGTAACAATTCTGCACCCTCCTATACTCAAGAGTTGAAAAAAGTACTATGTAATCAGTAAGTTCTAAACCTTCTACTTTTATTTTTCTTCCTCTTCCCTGATGTTCTAATATATTTCCAGTGATTTATCCTCTGAAATGGGTTGGTGTCAGGAAATGTAGAAGGGAAGTTTCATAATGACCTAAAAGAAACATCTTTTAATATTGATTCTTTTTTAATATAAGTGTATGAAAACACATATAGACAATCATTTCACTATTTGATTTAAATATTCTACTCCATTAGTTATTTTATACATCCACACATACATGCATACATATATGTAGGGGACAGATGATTGATCGATGGATAGACAGATGATCAATAAATAAATCCATAGATAGATACCTACATAGACAGTACTAGTGGTCTATATCTAATGAAAATGAAGTTTCAAAGCGCTAGTAATTCTGAGAAAGAGAGACTTGAAATTATTCTGGCCTAATCACTACTCAAGTTACCTTCATCTATACAATATGGCCTAATATTATGATACCCAATTTATTGTATTTGAAATATTTCTGCGCATACAGGTATTTGAGTATGCTCCCCCAAATACATTCTGAGTGTCTACAATGAAAAACACTGCATTTATATTCTACAGTAGTGATTTTGAACTCTGGCTGCATGTTAAAATAACCTAGGGAGTTAAAAGAAATATTAATGGTCAGACCTACCCCTACCTCAGCCCTAGATTGAATCAAAATCTCTAGGACTGAGACTCAGATTTCCATGATGTACAGACAAATGGACAGCCATTGTTCTAGACTAGCAGTTCTCAAAATGTGCCTGACGGACCTCTGGAGGTCCCTGAGACTCTTTCAAGTAATCTATGACATCGAAAGTCAAAACCGTCTCCCAATTTCTCACATACATTGTCCTTCCCTATCTGTCGGTTCTTCATCCATGAGTTCAACCTATGGTGCACCCTACGGTGCATCTTAGAAGGGTACCGGCGAAACTTACTAAATGCAGAATACAAATGTCTTCATACAATAACTAAGAAAATGCCATGAAGGGTATGTTAACCAGTTTGATGAAAACATTTCAGACTGTATATGAAACCAGCACATTGTACCCCTTGATTGCACTAATGTACGCAGCTATGATTTAAAAAAAATCTGGAAAAAACACACGGATGGTTGCACCTATACTGAGTATGTGCAGACATTTTTTCTTATTACTTTATAAACAATACAGTGTAACAACTATTAACATAGCATTTACATTGTAATAGGTACTATAAGTATCTAGAGATAATTTAAGGATGTATGTAACTTATATGCAAATACTATGTGATTTTATATAGAAGACTTGAGCATCTGTGGACTTTATTATCTGCAGGGGGGTCCCACAGATATCAAGGGATGACTGTAATTACGAACTTGAACTTTAGCATGTAACATCCGTATTTTTGTAAAATTGAATTAGATTGGATTAATCATGATTTTAATCTTCATCCAATTTAATACCGTGCTACTTCACCAGGATATTCTGTGCTAAAGAGTAAAAGAACTGACCGAAGATGGCTACAAAAGCTCTTGTACCTCGAATTTTACTCAGAGGTTTGGAATGAGGAGAACAAATTATTTGCACCTTCACTCTTTTGCTTATAGGGACAATTTGGTAGAAAAGTTTCAAAAATACCCTCCATCTAAAGAAGAAAATAACTTTCCCAACACTTAATAATAAAGTGTTAGAAACTAACCAAAAGCAAGAGGAACAGAGGAGGAGGTGATTACTCCTCGGGCCCTTCAGGGAGGGTCCTGGGTTTGTGTTCTTGCCAGAAGCGATATCTGGCTGTTTATACTAAACGAGTCAGCAGCTCGAGGTGACCCACGCAGGCCTGGAGAAGACCTCTCTACACTGTTTACCAAGGAAGACGAAGACAAAAGTAGAAAGGTGGAAATGACCCAAAAAGAAAAATGGAAAATATGTTTTTTTGTAGTCAGAGGGGAATCAAAAGCCATACCCAAATAATACCGAGCAGATAAATATGGCCTAAAGGAGCCAAAAAAGGAACTCAGCATTACTGAAATTCAAATTAAGTGCCTACCATTTCTCACAGAGGAATGTACTAGAAGTCAGAGATGGCAAATTAAAATATCCACAAGCATTCCTTGTTCCCTTGCTTGGTTGGCACACATTTTAACAGTTGAATACAGGCATTTTGACAGAGATGTAAGGAAACACGTTTTTTCTTTTATTGTCATGTGAATGTAATATGGCAGCATTTTTTAGAGGATAGTATCAATTAAGAGTAAAAATGCGTTGTCATTGACCAAGCAACCCCACTGATAGGAATCTATCCTTGAGAAATAACCGAACAGAAGCGCAAAGATATAAGAATATTCTTTACAGCATTGTTTGTGACTAAGACGCTAAACAGTGAGAACCTCCCTCCGGCCACTAACGTGGCCTGGCTAACTACACTGTGCAGTTTCTACTTTCTTTTAGTTGAGAATAATGAAATGGATTACAGAGTCTCTACTATGCTCTCAGTTGTATAAAAATGCCTTAAGTAAACATATTTGTATATGTATAAATTTAAATATATAAAACAATTTTAATGATTTCTTGGGTAAGGGGATGTGATATGAAGAAAAATATTAAACACACCTTTTTTGTTTCTGTTTTTTTTATTTTTTTTTATTTTTTTGCTGTTTTTGGCCGGGGCTGGGTTTGAACCCATGACCTCCGGCTTATGGGGCCAGCACCCTTATCCTTTGAGCCACAGGCACCGCCCTAAACACACATTTATGTTTCATGTATACGTACATATATGCACATATATACTTTTTAACTCTCTTTAACTATATACCCTGATATATATTTTGAAATTTTATAAATTTGAAAATTAAATTGTGTACTGCCTTGTTCATGGATATGTGAACACACCTCTATAAGCAAAAGTGGACCTTTTATAAAGGAAGCAGTGTCCTGCACAATCAGGCGTGAGCCGGAGAACGGAAGATCCCAGAGAGGGCTCTGGGAAGCTGGGCAAGTTCTAGAGGGACTCTGAAACCTGAGAGAGAAAACTGAAGGAGTTATCATCTTGGAGGACGGTGCGACAGTGGGGGTTTCATTGCTTTTCCTTCTTAAATTTGGGATTTGGGAGGAAAAAGTAGAATGTGTGAAATAAGTAGCTGGAGAAATGGGGAAGGGGAGAAAAGGAGGAGAAAAGAGAGAGAGAACGATATGCCTGGATATGGTTCCCTGTGTCTATGAATAGCTATGCCTACAGGGAATGGGGTCTGGATTTCTGCTCTATGGATATGGTGAGTCAAGGACGTATTCCTGGGCTCAGCGCCTGTAGCTCAGTGGTTAGGGAGCCGGCCACATACACAGGACTGGCAGATTCAAATCCCACCCAGGCCTGCTAAACAACAATGACAACTGCAACAACAACAACAAAAACAGCTGAGCGTTGTGGTGGGCACCTGTAGTCCCAGATACTTGGGAGGCTGAGGAGAGAGAATCACTTAAGCCTAAGAGTTTGAGGTTGCTGTAAGCTGTGACGCCATGGTACTCTTTGACTTCTTCAAGAGAAGAACTAAGAGGAACTGGAGGAAAGAAAAAATTCCAGATAAAATTTGGCAAGTGGCAGTGTTTCCTTTACCTGATAAAAGATTTTTTTAAAAAAATTATTGGCCTCCCTTTCACATTCCTAGGTTAACATCTAAAAATTCTAATGTAAGTATAAATGTTAGCAAAAGATGTCTTGTGTATTTGAAATAATGTCATTTTTAAGTAGATTTGTTCTCACATATTTAATGTGAGTCAAAGCTCTCTAAATATCACGGGTAATTTGAAGAGTCCATGAACAAGTTCTTCTCTGGAAGACAGAATTTTACATCATTCCTTTTTGTCTCTGAACTTACAATTTTATCCCTCAGTCCCCCAAGAATTTGATTTTTATGCACTATATCATTACACTTAAAGTCTTTTATTGATCAATCTATGAAATCATCTTCAATAAAATATGGATATAAATTTAATTTTTAAAAATTTGATGGAACTATTAAGTATAATGAGACTTCTTCTGGATTGAGTTATCATTAAAATTACTGAGCAACCAAACATAAATATATTTAAGATTAGTATAACTAGAAAACATAAAAATAAAATTTTATTGGGAATTCATCTCTGCTTGAAATAATGGTGTTCTTTTTGTTCAGTTAGTTCCTATCACTGTGGATGATTATTATTTTTATCCATAATGAGGGCCCAGTGAAAATTAACAGTCTAGAAAGAGACACTCTAGTCTACCATTAAAAACTAGATTTATAAATGGTGTTGTTAAAGGCGCTATTTATAATAGAATCCACAATGCATTTCTATTAAATTACCCTACCTCTAATGCAATATCTTTTGAGAAAGTTCATTTACCCCCAGAGTTTTATGTGTCTCAGTGTGAAGATCATTGATAGAACATCGGGATGAACATAAGTTGATGGTGACGGTGCCACAGGCCACCTGAGAAGGCCACGAGAAGGCCACAAGAAGGCCAAGAGGAAGGGTCAATGTCATCAGAGTTTCAGATAGCCACATTCCAACACACATGGATAAGAACATAAGTATAAAAGCACAGGGTGATAAAGAGTGCCTACCACAGAACACAAGGACTTGGTGAATGAAATGTGGAAAACACATCCCAGTTGACATTCTTGGGGAAGGTCGAGTAGGACCCTATATCCTGCACACCCCAAACCCCTGACCAGTGAGGACTCTTTAAAAATACAGAAGCCTGGGCTCTATGACCTGATGTATCAGATTCTCTGAGGATAGAACTAAATTTTTTATAATATTTCACTTTTAATGTCTGTCATTTGTGAGAACCATTTAGTGCTGAGAAAAAAGAACTTATTAATATTAAAGAAAAAAAATAGTCAAGAAGCCTTTCAGAGTAAAGCTAGACCTTGAGGGCTGAGAAGCTCTTAAAGCAAAGTAAGGATGCAAATGTAACTTTTCCAGAGGAAAAGGGGGGATTGTCTGAAGCAGTGCTGTTCAAGGGAAATAGGATGTGTGAGCCACCTGGTAATTTAAATTTTCTTATAGCCGTAGTTTAAAGAGCTAAAAGAAAACAGTGAAATTTGTTTTAACAGTGCAATTATTAAACCAGTATTTCATGAAAATACTGTCCTTTCAACATGAATAAATATGAAAATTCTTAACAAAATTTTTACCTTCTTTTCAACCAAATCTTTAAAATCTGATATATATTTTCCACTTTATATCACATTTCAATTCAGAATAGCCGCATTTAAAGTGTTCAATAGCCTCCAGCGATCAGGCGGCACAAGTTTAAAGAAAGCAGGTACAACGGAGGGAACGCTCTGAAGTTCAGATTTAAAGAAAAACTTGTACAAAATATAGGAAGAAAGAATACCTTAAAATACTTTTGGCAACAAGTAAAAGCCTCAAACTCCAAACTTCAAACAAGTTTAAAGGGGAAGGTAAGCACCGTCATCACAAGACATCCTGGAATGGGGCCGATTCAGTCGCGCATCAAAGGCCGGGCCCTCTCCATGGCTTTGCTCTGCTGTCTGCGCGTTCCCTTCATCCCCAGGCCACTAGCAAAGTGGCAGCAGTAGTCCCAGAAACTACACCTTGACAGTTATCATCTTGAGACAATAGAAGTAGAAGAAAGACAGCACCCCTCCTCGTGTCCGTCTCTCAGGGAGAACTTTGCTGAGACTCCCCCTTGGATTCCTTTCTGATCTTGGGGGCCAGAATTGAGTCGAATTCCTCCACCAGTCGCCTGCAAGAGCTGCATTTGGGGCGCTCTGGGGCTGGGGAAGACCGGGTAGGCCCTCTCCAGCTGTCAAAACCAGAACAAAATGCGCGCAGCAAAGTGCAGGTCTCTGCCTGAGTCTGTTCAAAGTGACCCGCAGCAGGCAGATGGGGGCTGGAGCCTGGACTTCCAGTCACCCCTGAACCGGCAGCCAGTTTACCATTTTCTTCTCCCCTCCAGAATCTCAAAGCCTGGTCTCAGGACAGCCGGAGCAGCACTTGTGGACGCTGGTGAGGGCGCTGGAGAGGGCGCTAGAAGCAGCCCTGGAGTTCCAGCACGAGAGCAGGAAAGGCTCCTGGCTGCAGCGGTCACGGCCGCAGGAGCCCACAGGTTCCAGAACTGGAGGACAGGAGGAGGTCTCCTCCCCAGCAAAGAAGCAGTGATGCCAAGAAGGCGGCGAGACCACACTGATTTTTTTGTCTCTGTGCCCCCGGTGTTGGCCCTAGAGCTGGAAACTCAAGGCAGAGCCCACAGATAAAACCCCAGCTTTCCAACCAGAGAACCAGAAAGGGGACAGCTGAGGAGATCGCAGAGGGGGAGGGGCTCAGCCAGCAACTTTGACAACTGCAGTGAAGGGATCCCTCGTGGCCAGAGAGAGAAGGCAGCCGGTCTTAGAAGTGACACCATAGGTGCCGTCCACAACGACAAGCATTGATAAGTCAGGCCTCATCCATGTTAATTTGGCCTTTTGTGAAAGACGCTTAAATAATGAAAAAATAAGCTATGGACGGGGAGAAAGTATTTTTAAATCATCTCTGACAACAAACTTATACCCAGCCTATATAAAGAACTGTCATGACAGTAAAATAGCTCAATTTAAAAATGGACCAATGACTTGAACTTCCCCAAGGAGGATCTATGTAAAGCAAGTAAGTACATGAAATATTTTCAGCAGCATCAGCCGTTGGGGAAATGAGATTAAAACCATGATGAAAGACCAGTACATACCTTTAAAAATGGACAGATTCTAGAAAGACCAACAACACCATCACCAGGTGAAGACACAACACAACCTGTACTCTCATGAATCGCTGGGGACGAGGAGATGAGACTCAGCCCGTGTGGGAGACTGTCTGGCAGTCTCTTATAAAGTTAAACACACATTTTCACTATAACCATCAATCTTCTCCTGAGTGTTTGCCCAAGGAAAACATTCACACAAAAACTCACACACAAATGTTTATTGCAGCTCTAGCCACGATCCTCCCCTAATTAGTTACAACCCAGATGTCCTTCAACAGGTAAATGAATAAATAATAAATGAATACACAAACTGTGGTAACATGCTACGCTGTAATAAAAAAGTGTTAACACATGCAACTTGGATACATTTCAGAAGCGTTATGCTTAGTGTAAGATGCCAATCTCTAAAAGGTTACACATTATGTAATTCCACTTACCTGATACTCTCAAGGACATAAAAACCATAGTAAGAGAAACTAGATCAGCGGCCACCAGGAATTAGGGGAGAGGGGAGTTTGTGACTGAGGAGGGATTGTGAGATGACATTCCCTGGGTGACGGCGCTCTTCTGGATCCTGATTGTAGTGAGGATATTATGAATCTACACGTGTATTAAAATTTGCAGTACTGTACACCAAAAAAAAAAAAGTCAATTGTATGTTAATTTTTGGTTTTTTTATTATTTTTATTATTGAATCATAGATGTGTACATTAGTGCAATCAAGGGGTACAATGTGCTGGTTTCATATACAATCTGAAATATTCTCATCAAACTGTTTAACATACCCTTCATGGCATTTTCTTAGTTATTGTATGAAGACATTTGTATTCTGCATTTAGTAAGTTTCACCTGTACCCTTCTAAGATGCACCATAGGTGTGGCCCCTCGAATTAGGTATGTTAATTTTTGAATTTGGATTGATTCTAAATAGGACTGCATGTGTAAGAGAAGGGTGCGGAGTGGGAGTGGGGATAATTTAACCAAACAGGAGTCCTTTAACAAAGAAGGGGGGAGGTAGGTGTGTTCAATACACAACCGGGAGTGATGGCTACAAGCCCACGGTACAGGACAAATGGAGTTAAGAGACAGGCTTAGAACGATGACAAATGTGACAGTGGATGAATTTCTAGATTGAATTGAGATGTGTGAAAAGTAAGGCCCAGTTAAATTTGGTTGTCTTTTAAAATCATTTGGAGCAAAACCAGGGACAGGATAAGCCCTCGCTCAGGGCAGATGGTATAAGGTTAACAGATGACAGTAAGAATGTGCAACTTTCCATTTGTTATTATTCCTGCATTTTATCTGTCATGATGACCTTATATAAGTGAAAATGGTGAGTTACATAAACAGAAGATACACTAGAATGACATTTTATGTAAATATGTACGTATATGTATATTTAAGACATACACCACATATATATGGACACTGCCCTAAAATGTCAGCAGCTTTTATTTTTGGTGCAGGATTTTAATCTTGCTGTGCATATACATTTCCTAAATATCCTGCAATTCACACATATTACTTATGGAGTAAAACAGAATAAGTGATTTTAAAATGAAGTAAAAAAAGATCAAAGAAACTTAAGAAAACAGCTCTTAAATGAAGTTTCTTAAAAACCCCATAGATTTTATAAAAAGAATTGTATTTTATAACAATTAAATACACTCCAGAGCGCTGCAAGATCTTTGGGTAGAAAGAATAAATGTAAAAGTGGTTCCAACCTTCAAAAAAGAAGTAAGGTTCTGAAAACTGTAGCAAAATTCTATGCCTAATTATTGAAGAAACAGATCTGGAGAACTTAGAAAAGAAGCACTAGTGGGATCCCAGCTTAGGTTCACTAGAAATAAGTCATGACAGAAAACTTCATTTTCTTTTCGCAGCAGAGTTACTACAAGTAGCGGTGGACACGTCCTTGGACTTGAACTGTTCCATATCTTTTTGCCATTTTCTGATGGTAGAGCCTTGATTTGATTGGGGGAACTATTTTGTTTATTTTATAGATTTCTCCTGTCTACCAACATGTTTGTTTTTTTTTTAACAAGTGAACAGTTTATTAAGAATTAAACAAAGGTATGATGTGATAAAGTACAAGCAAGACACTCAAGATAGGTATAATAGTACTACTCACACAAAAACTTAAATTTCACCTAAAAAAAACATCACGAGACAAAAGAGAAAGCAATTTCACTGTTATAAAGTAAGATATTTCATGCAAAGTATTAACTCTGCCCCCCCAAAGCCCAACCTCCCAACAAATAAAAAACTAGCTGGGAATACTGCTATGCTAACATATTAACCACAGTATAATCATTCATGGGAAAACAGTAATTAAGCAATGAATTAAATGAAATAACAAAGTTCAAACTATCATATACTCATAGACCACAATGATCTTACAAGACAAGCAATTCTAGAAATCTTATAAACAATAAAAAAAGAAGAAATATTTCAAAATCATTCTACTTGATCTGGATACACCTGATATTGAAAGTGGAGAAAATATATTGTTACAAAGGGAAATTACAAACATGTTTCACTTATAACATGTTTTAATGCATCAATAGTTAATTCACCTTTTCCCGTAAAGCCCGATCCATCTGTATCTTTAAATCACA
>CAUYRH010050045.1:0-38073 GCA_963574655.1 Perodicticus potto
AGTATGAAGTCATCAGTTAACTTCTTATTTTTTTCCCAAAGTCTCAAAAAATAGACAACTAATATTATATAAATAAAAGTAAAGGAGAGTTTCAAAAAACAGATCATGCCAAATCTTATAGACAATAGAAAAAGAAGAAATATTTCAAAATTATTCTACTTGATCTGGATATACCTGATATTGAAATTGGAGAAAATATATTGTTATAAAGGGAAATTACAAACATATTTCACTTATAAGTGAGGATACAATATCCTAAACAACATATTAACAAGTTGAATTAAAAATTAATATTTAAGTAATGTACTTTGGTCAAAACTGAACCCAATTTATGTGAGAATTAGTCACTTAACCACAGGCCACAAGTTTGTATTCTGTGCTAAATATTGTAGAATCAGATAAGCTTCTAGATTCATGTCCTGGTTCCTTCTGATAAATCCAGTTCTGATTTGGAGTTGGAACCTTACTTTTTTATTTTTTTTTTAGTTGATAAATAAAAGTTATATCTCTTTACCCTAGCTGATTAGCCTGGATTATGGATGTCTCAGCTGTTTAGCCATTCCTGTCCAGCACCTTCTGCTGGAGGCCAGATCTTAATCTCCTCTCACGCTCCTCTCCTTGGCAGTTGCAAACTCTGGCTCTTCTACAAGAGCCCCTTCCAACTCCACCAACCTCCAGAATTACTGCTCCTCAGAGATCTCCACATCTCCACAATCTTGCCTCATCCCCATCTCTGAAGGATTATGCCTCACTGACTCTTAGTCATAAAGGCTTATATCTGACCATCACCACCCCTTCCCTGCAGGAGGAAAGCACAGTTCACCTCTATGCCTCATCTTTCCCAGATTGTTTCTCTCTTTCAACCTACATTCTGCCAAGATATCAAAATTCATCGTATTGTAAATAGCAAGCACATGATGAGATTTAAGCAATTTCTGTAATTTGTTTTCTCTCCATTTCCCACTTGGTATGTGGCCATTGATACAAATTTTTCTTCTCTTTCTCTTCTCAAACAAGAATTGCTGATGTAAGGTATTCTAGGTTTCTTAGTCACTAGCTCCACTGAAAATGTCTTGCCCTAAGTCTTCATTCAGCCAGTGTGATAACAGCCCCCTGGGAAGAGCAATCTGAATTAATTAGCTTTAAAAGTTGATTATTTTCCAAAGCTTATAAGACAATGTCTCAGCCTCTCCCGAGACAACCCATTCAGTCTTCAGCCCAGCTTCTTTGACTTCTTTCCAGCCATCTGTTTTACTTGGAGAAAGAGAGTCAATTTCAATGTCTACGTGTTTTTCCTTTCATCTATATTTTTGGCACCTTTACTTTAGTTTAGAGTTCGCTCCAGAAAGGAAACATTTACCATTTCTCAGCAGCTGTCCAGTCCTGGAAGAAGAAACCTGGAGAGCCTTCCTCCCCACTGGCCTATTCTTCCTGATTCTGGTCATCACTTTTCCACTATTCTTGCACGCCAGCCTGCCGGACATCTGGATGCACTGATTTTTGCTTTAGAATGAAAATAATAGCTTCTGAGTTCAACTCTGTCAAAACATCTTTCAATATACACAAAGTTCTGAATCTCAGTTTATCATCAAAGGCCCAGAGTCCAGAGGACAGGACTCTCCTTCCCCGTTTTATTATATGGTCATCAGACAAACCACATCATCTGATCAGACCTCACTTTCTCCATCTGTCAAATGAGACTGCTGATAACAGAGATCCTGAATTCAAATGTCTTCATACACCTGCATATAAAAGAAAGGAGAAGGTACTAGAGACACTCTGCTATAAGGCAACAGGTATGACAGGGATTTAAAACTGGGAATCCATGCCCTACAATGAAATTAAAAGTCCTTTGCAGCTCAGCAAAATCTCTCTGCAAGCTCCTTGGCTGAAGGCTGACTTTGGCTGACAGTTTGCAAGCTAGGGATATTTTAAGTCCTTCATTCTGTAAACCTTAGTTTCCGCTATGACAGCTATTTCCCCTGAAAAAAATTCCCCTTAAATATCTAATATTTAAAACAAATTATTACACATAACATCATAAAAGATGGGATAAATCACACAAGGTAGCCTTTTGCTCATAGAGATACTGCGTTAGTGTGGAGCTGATTTATTAGAATGGGGCAATTGCTTGAATAGTAGCGGACTTTTAAATTCATTGCAGCAACAGTATAGCAAAAGTCTTATGGCTTAAAAAATGCAAATTCTTAAAATATTGATTGCTTACATAGTGCTGGAATTTGGAGAAATCTGGGGAAAATGTGCAGAGGTGACTTCAAGGAAGATGACTGTAACCATCTTTTTCCTTGATCTTCACCATCATTAGATTCCCTCTAATGGTGTGGAATGAACTTGGCTGGCAGAAAAAGCCACAAGGAGCCTAGGGAGCCTTAGCTGTTTACCTGGTCTCAAACTTGGGCCCAGGGATTTTGCGAGCAGGACAATTAAAACACAGTATGCTGATTTTGTAGCCACACTGACACGGGGATATGCTGGAGGAATAATGGCTGAGAGGGTAAGGTAAGTATGAAAGAAGATCTTAATATCTGAAGTGCAAGGACCCTGTGGTCAGTACAGGAATCTTTCCAACAGTGTTATCACAGATATTTATAGGACTGTGCTGGACACTCTTGGAAAGCAACACCTAATGGCAGCCATAGCGTTAGTGGGCTGATCTCGCTCTCCAGTTTATTACCTTGCATTTGAAGGACACTAATCAATTACCATCTGAATTGCAGAAGTCCAGGTGTTCTGGAAATTTTAAAGTGGAGAATGCCCTGAGAAAGAAGAAAACGGTTTTTGTGAGAATATGGGTATATTCATTCTTGAGTAATTTTTTATAATAGAGGGGTGGTCTCTCCATCTTGGCCAGGCTGGGCTTGAACTTCTGGGCTCAAGGGATCCTACCACCTCAGCCTTTGAGTAACTGAGGCTTCAGACACATAGAGTTGTGCTGGTATGAAAAATTTTAAAACCGAAATGTGTTGTATTGATTAGCTATTGCCACAATAATACTGGGCAATGCATGAAATTTCAGTAGCGTTCAGCAACAATAAGCATTCTCATGGATTTACGAACTCACTAGATAGAGGTCAGCTATCTCGGCTGAGCTCAGCTAGACCCCTCTGTTTCTTGCTACATAGCTGAGGGTCAGCTGCAGCAACTTTGTTTTACATTCCTTGTATCCTTCTTAGGCCACTGAACTAGCTGTAGCATGTTCTTTGAATAGTAGTGGTAGAAATGCCAGAAGGGAAATTCAAATGCACAAGTACATTTTAAGCCCCTACTTGTGTGATGTTCTTTAACATCCTATTAGTCAAAGAAATTATATTGCGGAGCTCAAAGTGAAGGGGCAGGAAAGCAACTTCCTCCAATAGAGGGACAGAAAAGTTATATGGCAAAAGTATAAAGACTCAAGGCCAATAAGTGAATCTACAACAGATGTGAACATATTTTATATCCTGCACGGAGAAAAAGGGTTTATCAGATAATTATAGATTTGGATGAGCTTCAAGGTTTTATACATTGCCTGTAAAATAAAACATATTGCTTTCTGCCAGAGTGATACGAGGTGAAATAATATATGAAATGCACAGTATCTGCTGTGTTTTGTGTGTTATGTGTATATATACTTACTTACCTGTATCAAATATAAGTTGACTTTTGTGTCAGAGGCTCTAACTGATCATCACAGATCTTTCCTTCCATTTTAATCTTTGGAGTTGTTGCAAGGAAGTGGCTCCACATCGAGGAACTATTCATTCTAGTCCCCTTTGCTTTTAGGACTAGAATGGGGCCGTGGGACTGCCGTGCAACTGCCTGCCCACAGATTGGAAATAGAAGAGATAGATGTATTGTGGCTCAGGCCAGGGTGCTTGAGAAATGGATGTCTCTTCACCACCTTCCAAATAAATGCAGACAGCCATGAGGCACAATCCGAGAACTTAGTCTCAAGATGGAAACAGTGTAGGTCTTTCCATCTTATGGAAGCCCACCAGAAGCACTGTTTCACAAGTGGGGAATGAACCTCTATTGTGCTCATGTTATAACACTCAATTGGGGTAAGAATTTCTTAAGCAACTTGCAAGTTATACAGAGAAGGTGCTGATGCTCCTTTTCCCACTATAGAGAATTTATGAGGAAGATCAGGTAATTAAAGAACATTAACTATGCATCTACTATGAGCAACACTCACAACTAAATATATTGTATGTTAATATTTTCAGACCTGTGATATGGCTTAATGAGTTTCAGGGCTGGAGTAGAAAAAGAAGGGCTGATTTTTTTTTTTTTTTTTTTTTTTTTTTTTTATTAGATACAGTGTCTCACTTTATTGCCCTCTGTAGAGTGCCGTGGCATCACAGAGCTCACAGCAACCTCCAACTCCTGGGCTTAGACAATTCTCTTGCCTCAGCCTCCCAAGTAGGTGGGACTACAGGTGCCTGCCACAACGCCTGGCTATTATTCTGTTTTGCAGTTCAGCCGAGGTCGGATTTAAAACCGCCTTCTTCATTATACGGGCCAGCACCCTACTCGATGAGCCACAGACACCACCCAAGAGCTGATTCTTGTATGGAACCCAAGTAAAACCCTGTATAGATAAGGCTATTCTTAGGAATAGCCTTAGTCACCCTACCAGTCTTCAGGCTATATTACAAGTCCTCAGTAATCAAAACAGCATGGTTTTGACACAAAAAAAGAGACATAGACATATGGAACAGAATAGAAAACCAAGAGATGAAACCAGTCTCTACTTGCCATCTGATCTTTGATAAACCAAACAAAAGCATAAGTGGGGAAAAGAATCCCTATTCAACAAATGGTGCTGGGAGAACTGGAGAACTTAATGTGAAAGACTGAAACTCGACCCCACATTTCACCCCTGACAAACATTGACTCAAGATGGATAAGAGACTTAAATCTAAGACACGAAATGATAAAAATCTTAGAAGAAAAGTGTGGGGAAACTTTTGATGATATTGGACTGGGGAAAGATTTTATAACAAAGACTTTAGCAGCCATCACAAAAATAAAAATTAACAAATGGGACTTAATTAAGCTGAAAATCTGCTCAGCTAAGGAGACAACAAGTGAAGCAAAAGGACAACTTCAGAATGGGAAAAGATATTTACAGATTCAAGATATGATAACTAGATTCAAAAGCTGATAACTAGAATCTACAGAGGACTCAAATTAATCAACAAAAAAGAGTAAACAATCCCATCTACCTCTGGGCAAAAGATACGAACAGAAACTTCTCTGATGGAGACAGATGAATGGCTAACAAACATTTTAAAAAATGCTCATCATCCCTGATCACAGAGAAATGCAAATCAAAACCACCTAACCCCAGGGACAATGGCCCACATCACAAAGCCTCAAAGCTGCAGATGCTGGCGTGGATATGCAAGGAAGGGAACACTTTTACACTGTTGGTGGAACTGCAAACTAATACAAACTTTTTGGAAGGAAATCATACTTCTTCCCATTTGATCCTGAAATCCCATTACTAGGCATCTCCCCAGTAGAAAAAAATCCTTTTACCATAAGGACATTTGAACTAGACTGTTTATCACAGTTCAATTTACAAATCACCCAAACGTGGAAACAACCTAAATGCCCACCAACCCAGGAATGGATTAACAAGCTGTAGTATATGTATACCATGGAATACTATTCAATCATTTAAAAAGATGGAGACTTTACATCTTTTGTAGTAACGTGGATAGAGGTGGAATGCATTCTTCTTAGTAAAGGATCACAAGAATGGAGAACCAAGAATCCAATGCATTCAATTCTAACATGAAGGCAGTAGATGAGCTAGTACAAGGGGTAGGGTAGGGGAATGAGGGATAGATCGGGGAGAGGAGAGGGTGGAGGAGACTGGGGGGTCATGGTGTAATGCACACCTCTTGGGGGCAGGACACAATTACAAGAGGTACTTTACCAAACAACCACAATCAGTGTAACCCAATTCTTTGCATCTTCAATGAATCACAAACAATAAAAAAGGACAAACTGCTCATTATCCATGATTCTTTCAACATGTGCTTCATTGAGCTGTGCACATAGTGAATGAATAAGGAAGAGTAAAAACCCTCTGTTTTGGGGCTGCACCTGTGGCTCAGTGAATGGGGCGCCGGCCCCATATGCTGGAGGTGGTGGGTTCAAACCCAGCCCCAGCCAAAAACTGCAAAAAAAAAAAAAAAAACCCTCTGTTTTGATTTGGTGAGACATCCATGGTGACTGTAGAATCGCATTATACAAGTCAGAAACAGAAACTTTACATACAAACTGTTAATGAACTTGAACAAAGGAAGTTTTCAGCAGTCTGAGGGGGTACGAATGTAACCAGGTATTATGAATGTTCAGTAGTTATTGTTGCAGAAAGAATGTCCTGAAAAATAAATGGAAAATATATTTTCTGTCTCCCTAATTTTTTTTTTAGACAGAGTCTCACTCTGTCCCCCAGGGTAGAGTGCTGTGGCAACACAGCTCACAGCAACCTCAAACTCCTTGGCTCAAGCAATCCTCCTGCTTCAGCCTCCCAAGTAGCTGGGCCTACAGGCACCTGGCACACCACCAAGCTAGTTTTTTCTATTTTTAGTACAGACAGGTTCTTGCTCTTGGTCAGGCTGGTTTCAAACTCCTGAACTCAGGCAATCCACCTGCCTCAACCTCTCAAAGGGCTGGGATTACAGGCCTGAACCAGCACACCCAGCTAAGTCTCCCCAACTTTGGGGGAACTGAAACCTCCATCCCTGCCTCAAGCCAACAGTTGGCAGGGGCAGGGAATGTCTCTTTGTTCTTTGGGCCCAAGGAAATCTGGGCAGTGGTCACAATATCTTAGTAGAAGATGGGATTAATCTGGGAAGAGGTCACAGGACTGTTGCAGAGACCCTAAAATTGTCTTGGCCCAAGATGGGATTGTGAGATCAGAATCTTTAAAAACTCTGTGCCTCTGCTCAGAAGCAGGAATTTGGATTTGAAATCCTTGTCTGGCATTTTCCTTCTTTGCCAGGAAAGTAATAAACTTTTCTTTCCTTCTCCTCAAACCTCTTGACTCTGTTTTTCTGATGGTGCTTCAGGAGACAAGGGTTGAACTTTTGATAATGTTTTTATGACCAAAATCTTGAGAAATTGTGTTAGGGCACCCATTTTTACTCAGGATGCTTCAACCCTAGATCACACCAGTGGGTAGAAAAGACCACATTATGGAGAGAAGATTGTAGAAAACAGAGTTGTTGAGGATAATAGCAGGACTGGAGCAGATATTTTCTACAGAATGTGGTAGTATCAAAAACTTGTATTAATGTTGGTGATGGCTGTCGTGGTGGTGGTAGTAATTGTCCTATAGGCCATATGGTGGAAACCATGTTAAAACTTTATGTAGAGCAAGAAAGAATCTTGAAGTATTATTTTTGTTCTTTATTTATCATACTTCTGTTCTTATCCACAAGTAGCCTTCAAAAATAAACATTTTTATAGGAATGCCAAAAGGAAAAAGTAGTCTTCTCTTATTATTACTAGCAAAATGGATACTTGAAATAACAAATCAAGGCAATGAGTGAATTAAACTTAAAAATATGGGAAAGATATATGTACTATATATGTGTAAATCATGTGTACATAGCAGAAGCAGGGAAGCACTCCATCATCCTGAGTTTGGACTTGAGCAGCAGAATACTCTGTGTTAACGTGTATAAATATTTTCCAAGAACACAATATGAGAAAGGTCGCCTGTTTATTCTTTTGGTAGCAATTCTAAGCTGAGATCATCAGAGGGAGAGGTGGGGATTAACCTTTGTTTTCAATCAAATCAATAGCTAATTTAAGCATTCTGGTGTTAGCAATTGCCTCTATGCTCTTTCTCTCCAGAAGAAAACCACAAAAGGTTTGTAAATTAACGGAATGTTCCTCTCTTAAATCCAGACCCAGATTATTTTCTTGTGTTTAGCTCCCAGTTCTCAGATTGTCTCTTCATTCTCCTTTACAAACAGGCAGAAATCAGCCAACCTCATAAAGAGGGATGACACCATTCCAAAACCAGTTTAACTGAGGGCATTCTCATTTCTCCTTGGTTATACCTCTGGCTTGAAAACCTGTTTTGGAAACTTTGGCAGAATGAGGTTAGTTGTGTCAAAAGAGACCCCCTTCCTAGTGGCAGATTGAATTTTAAAACAAATAGCCCAATTTATTGTGTAAGAATTACAAAGACGCTTGTTTGGAAGATAATCCATTTCACTGAATGACAAGATACAATCATAACATCCCTTGCTAAGAGAATTTTCCCTCTGATATAATTGGCGTAGGCCATGTGATCCCTTACAACATATGTAACTTAGAAACAGGAAGGGGTGGCGGTAACCAATTTTGTTATTTCTCTTAATGCCCCGTATTAGTTTTTTATGGTCATTTTACCATATTGACTCAAAGTGGCTTAAAACACCCAAATTTGTTATCTTACCTTCTGGAAATCAAGAATCCTAAGTAGGCCTCATTATCAGCAGGGCTGTAAACCTTTTTCAAAGCTCTGTAGAATCCTTTTCTTTCCCCTTACAACTTCAGAAGGTGCTTGTGTTTCTTGGATTATGTTTCCCATCTTCAAAACCAGAAATGACCAGTTGAATCTTTCTCACTTCGCATCATGCTGACATTGACACTTCTGCTTCTCTCTTCTACTTCTAAGGACCCTTGTGATTGCATTGGTCCTACCTAGATAATCCAGGATGTTTTCCCTACTTTAACATCATTTGATAAGCAACCTTCATTCCATCTGCAGATTTAATCCCTCTTTTCATATAATGCAATATATTCGCAGGTTCCAGGAACTAGGGCATGAAGGTCATTTGGAGGCCCTTATTCTGTTCACCACATTCCTCTTGTCAAACGATGCTGTGAAAATTGTTTCTCTCTGTCCCTGGTTGAAATCTTAGGCAGGTCACATAGATTTTTCCAGTTTCTTAGCAACTTCAATAATTGTAAGAGTATATTTTCAATATTCCTGATTCTAATTTTAGCATTTCCTATCTCTTTTTAATTAGACCTCCCAGAAATCTGGAGTGGGAAGGGAAGTGGGCATGTAGTTAACTTGAACTTGCTTCCTTACTTCCTCCTCCCCATATCAATAGCACTAAGTAAACATTCTGAATCATTCTGAATGATTAAACATTCCTAAAACTGTAACAGCTGAACAGCTGGCCTCCTGTTTCTTTTGAAATGCACTTCTCGCTAGATTTTCAATCAGCTGTGCCCTCCTGCCTAATTTCTACTCTCTGCTTTCTCAGTGACGTTCTCACCTTTATTTTCTGACCTGTTATCAAATGTAGAAAGTCCTCAGAGTTCCATGCTTTGTCCTTTTCTTTCCTAAGCATGATTTCTAGGCAGTGTCTTGCACCGATGATATCAACCATTTGATAATCCATAATGGTCTCATATCCCATCATGTATTCACATTCTCCATCTTACTTCCATCATTTAACCATTCTCACAAATGAGAAACCTCCAAATAGCTTCAGCTATTTCCTTTACCCCCACATCTGGTCACCCAGCTGATTGAGTTGGTCATCTCCTCTGGAGGTCTCCTCTTTTTCATTGCCGCTGTATTTTCTTTATTGTACTTACCTCCTCCAACAACTTCCTAAGTCTCTTTCTGCCTTTCCTCACCTTCTCTTTGTGAATGATCAGCATCCCTCCTGGTCATCATTCATAAACCCAGGTGTGTTCATATGACTCTGATTTAAGACTTTGCTGGCTTTCCATCTTTTCCGATCAAGAAGTCCACATTACTTGATATAATCACCAAGATCTTTCAGAACTGAAACCTAAACTGCTTCGTGAGTGCCTCTTAGTATTAGTCCTTTAACTTTTTTTCCTTATTAGTGCTGCAGAATTGTGCACATCCCACCTCAGCTTTATTCCCTATTTGCTCACCCTCCACTGAAAAAAGCTGTGCATAAATCCTTCTGAGCTCATGTTTTTGGTTTTTTCTTAACATGGAATACCTTATTAGCACACAGACAATAAATAATAATGACATGCATTTCTTGAGCAATTACTATCAATAGGTGCTCTCCTAAGAGTCCGCCATTCATTATGCCGTTTAACCTTCACTCAACACTCTGAAAGAAGCATTATGAGATCCATTTCATAGATGAGAACACAGAGACACAGAGTGGCTCAGGAACTGACCTAAAGTCATAGGGCTCATGAACATTTATTGGAGATTTAACATAAGCCGAGCTTTCCCCTTCATCTGATAAACAAAGCAACCTTACAAGATAGGTATAAGATTTCACAGGAAATTGTGATTTACAGAGGTCTGCTCTGCAAAATCTTTGCTATTTTGTAATAAAATGCTTCCTCTCAACTAAGGAGAAAACAAAAGTTTTGTTATTATACTGCATTTGGAGATCTCCCATTTAACGTACTATTATATTTTTCCACAAAGTTTTTAGTGAGCTGGCCAAATGATGATGCTAAACAGGCTTGGGTTACACATTTTACAAAGTTCCAGCATTATCAGCCTAGGGAAAGGAGTTGGTAGGAACAGTCAAATTATAAACTTGCCTGTGACTTCCAACTAACACAGTTCTGATAGCTTCCTTGGCTGATCCAAATGTTATACAATATCCGGTCTATGGACTACGTACAGATGGTTTCTAACCTCAAAATAGTCTTTCCAGATCTGTTTTGGAAATCCATACCTAGGAAATTATTTGACTTTGGATTTCCTATTTTTATTTTTTTTTCAAAAAATAAATTTATTTCAAGTTAATATGAGGTACAAACAACCAGGTCAGAATATTTGATTTTGTTAGGTAGAGACCCTCCTGTAATTATAACCCATGCACAAAAGGCATGCATACACCCCCACCCCATGCCCATTCAGTGAGAGCAACCCAACCGCTTTCCTACCCCCTTCCCTCATTACCCCTCCTCCACCAGCAAAGTAAACACCCAGAAGCTAGAGGTCAAAAGTTAGAGTCCATAATGGCGCAAAGGATAAAACTATACAATTGGCTTTTCTATTTTTAAATATTTTTCTGAATTAAATAGTATATCGAATTATGAGTTTTGTCCCTGATACAAATGAAAGGCATTTTCTACCCTAGTCTTGTGGTAGGTGATTCTTTCTTCTTTGAATACATGAGCAGAGGATATCAAGCCTGTCACACTTTGCACAACCACACTTCTTTTTTGGCCTGGGTAGTTGTTGCTTTTTCTGGGTGACTAAGGATGACATTTGCAGTTCTGTGTCAAATATCAAAACAGAAAAGTAAAATCACTGATCACATGTTTCTTTATGTAAAATTGGCAAGCTAGTATTTCACCAATGATGTCCTATCTTATGGGCAGTGGTAAAATATATCTAGTAAAAAGAAAATAATTCAATTATGAAAGTAGTTGGGGAAATTGTAGATCTATTGAAAGCTTTAGAAAAGAGCCTCTTTCCAACATTTTCATTTGTAAAGGATGTTCCTGGGGGCCAGTGAGCTGTGTGCACTTCACTTATACCCGTGGTAACTGCTGGCAGATGTATCATATGATTTCTAGTAAATGTTCAAAGCAGAGACATTTAGTTTGGTCCTGTGGATAGCAATGAATGTGTGCTGCAACTACACCTCTAAAAACTAGTCTGAAAGGTGAGAAGTGAAAAGTCCCATCAAAACACATCATGTACTGCAACTATCACTATGCCAGCCTTTGCCTTTCAGCAGTGCTGTTTTGGGGGAATGTTGTCCATGCTCAAATCTGCAGTCCCTGTGAATCCTTCTTCTGCCTCTCATAGTCACTTAACGTCTATCTTAGTGCATTCAGGCTGCTGTAACAAGTTATCACGGGCTCGGTGGCTTGTAAATAACAAACATTCATTTTTCACAGTTTCTGAAGGCTAGGAAATCTAAGATCAAGATGCCAGAACATTTGATGTCTGGCAAAGACCCACTCTCTGGTACATAGACAGCTGCCTTCACAAGGCAGAAAAGTGAGGAATTTTACTGAAGCCTTTTTCGTTAGGGCATTAATTAAATAGTATATTTCATTATGAGTTTTGTCCCTGATACAGATTAAAAGCATTTTCTGCCCTAGTCTTTTGGGAGGTGGCTCTTCAGTCATTAGAGCTCTACCTTCAAGACCTACATACCTCGCAGAGGCCCCACTTTCAAATTCCGTCATACCTAGGATTTGATTTCAATAAATGAATCAAATTAGGGGAGACATAGTCAGTTGACAGGGTTCTTCTCTCAGCCCATTAAAATTCACAACCTTTCCATATGTCATTGACTCAAAAGTCTAAGTCTCATCTAAATATCATCTAAATCAAATATAAGTGAGACTCAAGGTATGATTCTCTCCATGGAAAATTTATTTTCAGCTGTAAATCTGTGAAGCCAAACAAGGTGTGTGCTTCTCAAATACAATGGTGGGACAGGGACCAGTCAGACATCCTCATTTCAAAAGGGAGAAATAGGAAGGAAGCAAGGCATAGCTAGTCCCAAGTAAGTCCAACACCCATAAAGAAATAACATTAAAACTTAAGCTCAAGAATCATTTTCTCTGACTTGATGCTTTGCCCTGTAATTCCACTGGAGCAGAGACCCAACCTCCAGACACACTAGGGTGACGATCCTACACCCATAGCTTTGCCAGAGAGAGGTTCATCATCCAAGGCTCTGAAAACCCTGTCCTGCCCAATGGCTTAGGGCAGCCCTGTCCTCACAACTTGGCCACATGGCCCTGAAGAAGCTCTCTGCCTGGGCCTCATTCCTATGGTGAAGCTGCAGTAGGTCCAAAGGCTGCTCAGGACTGAGGTCCCCCAGCCCATGGCACTAGGTGGAGTCAGCCACGCATTTAAGCAGGAATTCTACGCTTCAGTACCAGTCCCTGGGAGGAGAACACTGTGTATCAATTTTCAATCCCGGGAGAAGACTCTACACACTTGGCCAATTTCTTTTAAGATTCCTAGATCTGGCAGGAGATTTTGCATAAACTCAGATGCCAGAGGTTTTGCACAAACTCAATTACCAGAGTATGAGTCCAGTGAGAGAGAACAGTCCATGATACATTAGGCAGAGCAACTTCATTACTCACAGATAGGCAGCAAGAATCAGTGGACACCTAGGATCCATGGTTCATTGCTCACTCCCCCACCCAGAGGCTCAGGACAGCTGTCCAGAGTAGATGGCACCTCGTGTGGGTGTGCCTTACTTTCAACAGCAGCTGAGGGGCCCTGAAAGCATTTTGCTCTGGGCTTTATGTCCCAAGGGTTACTGGGATTGCTGGACTGAAGTATCACAGGACATTCTGTTCTAGGAGGGATACAGGAACTTCCCAGGCTATCCTGAACAGTTCTCCTTTATCTCAGGATATTGCATTCTTAGTTCATTCTGCCAATTACTAGCAAGGAGGGGGGGGATCTGGGCCAGCCAAAGTATTCAGGGACCTGTCTGCCTGCACATGCCCCACAGGTTCATTTTTTTTTTAAATTTAATTTAATTTTATTTTATTTTTTTGCAGTTTTTGGCTGGGGCTGGGTTTGAACTCGCCACCTCTGGCATATGGGGCCGGCAACCTACTCCTTTGAGCCACAGGCACCGCCTGCCCCACAGGTTCATGCCCCTCACACACCAGCAGAGACTGCACCTTCTGGAAAGACAACGGCTCTGGCCCATGCCACACCAGGACCCACTAGAACCACAACTCAGGCAGCCAAGGAGTACAGAGTGCAGAGAATAGAGCCTGCCATGTGAGATGGCTCTGGGAGGTGGTTCCCTAAGGTCCCGCAGGATGAGAGGACCCTCCTTTACATTCTTCCATTGTCTTAAACAATAGCTCCTGGTTTCTGCTGAAATGTCTAACTAATCATATCAGAGGTCTTTTGGCCACATCTGAGATTTCTCTCCTGACCATGTTTCCTTACTTTTTACAATATGGATAGTTAAAAATTTTCTCAATTTTAACTTCTATTCCCTTTGGGATTAGCAGTTCCCTCTTTAAGTCATTTCTCTCTTCTTACATTTTTCTACAAACAATCAGAAACTGCCAAACCATACTTTCAACTGTTTGTTTAGAAATCCCCTTAGCCAATTTATTTATATCCAATTTATTTATTCACAAGTCCTGCTTTCCACAAAACACTAGACTAAATGATACCATGCAAAATTTATATAAGATGATAAAGGTGTTGGTTCCATAGTACATAAAAAATTTTATAAATTGGTTAAAATACAAAAAGGACCTCAATGGTTAAATTAAAAGATTATGTGCCATTTACAAAGATAGTATGTAACTTAAATAGTCACCAAAACTATTTCATTATACTCTTCTTTTAATAGTACTCATGCTAGTATCTCCTCTAGGAATTTGTATTTATTTGAGTATTAAATGGCCTAGAAGTGGTTACCTATAGATTTTTTACCTGTAATGAGATTCTTTGTTGGAAATTGGCTCTTTTAACTTTTTAAATAGACCTTATTAATTAGAACAATTTTAAGTTCACAAAAAAATGAGGTAGGTACAGAGATTTCCCATGTTTCCCTGACCCCATACATGCACATCCTTCCCAGTTACCAACATCCCAAATCAGAGTGGTCCATTTGTTACAACTGATGAACCTACATTGACACACTAGCACCCAGAACCCGTAGTTTAAATTTAGGATTCCCTCTTGGTGTTATGCATTCTATGGGTTGGAGCAAATTCATAATGACATGGGCCCAGCATGATTGTATCATACAAACTAATTTCACTGCCCCTAAAAAATCCTCTGCGCTCTGCCTATTCATCCATCTCTTCCCTCAACCCAGGACAACGACTGATTTTTTTTTTTTTTTTTTACTATCTCCATGGAATTTCTTTCTCCAGACTCTCGTATAGTTGAAATCACAGACTATGTAATTTTTTCAGATCAATATTTTCCACTTAGTAATCTGTATTTTGTTCATGCATTTTCACGGCTTTATAGCTCTAACTCTTTTTAGCACTAAATAATATACCATTGGATGCACCACAGTTTCTTTATCTATTCACTTACTGAAGGACATGTGGTTGCTCCCAAATTGGGGCGATTATGAACACATCTGATGTCTGTGTGTTTTTTGTGTGGACATAAGTTTTTATCTACTTCAGGTAAATATCAAGGAGCACAGTTGCTGTATTGCATGGAAGGAATATGTGTACTTTTGTAAGATACCTCCAAAGTGTCTTCTAAAGCAGCTGTACCAGTTTGTATCTTCACCAGACATTACTCGGTGTCTCTGTTGGTCCCCCTCATGGCCAGCGTTTCATGTTGTCCGTGATCTGGGTTTTGTTCATTCCGATAGATGTGCGCTGGTACCTCATTATCTTTTTAGTTGCATTTCCCCATGATAAATAAGATAGAGTACCTTTCCTATGCTTCTTTGCATTTGTATATCTTCTTGGGTGAGATGTCTGATAAGATTTTCAGCTCATTTATTAAATCAGGTTGTTTATTTCTTATTATTGTATCTTCAATTTTTATTGTCACCCCCAAATACTCTGACTTTATAATTATCTATTATCTCTATTTAAAATGCAGACTATATGCCATTAAAAAGAAATAAAAATAGCTACTGAGTAAGTGTATATTCTGTGTGATCCTGAAAAGTGTTATGGAGAAAAATGAAGTAGCTCAAGGGGAACAAGAAGTGCTAGAAGGTAGGTTTTGCGGTTCATGTGTTTAGTTCATTTTTTAGGCTTTATGTGGGGTTTGTAGGGAAAACCTTGCTGTAGAGATATCGTTTATACAGAACGCAGAAGTCAGTGAGCAAGCTATATACGCATTTGGTTTAAAACTATTTTGGGTAGATTAAAAAGTGGAAACAAGTGCAAACACATGAAATAGAAGTAAGTTTCACATGGTTGAGGATTATGAAGGGGACGTGACTCTTGACTGAAGCAAAGTTATTAAGGGAAAATCATAGTAGATGAGTTTAGGGCAGTGGCCAGGATTTGTACCATATGGATACTGGTAAGTGCTTTTGGATTTTATTCTGAAGGAAATTGGGAAACATTGAACATCCTATCATGTGCCAAGCACTGTTAAGCCTGGAAGAAGTAAAATCTTATTTTTAAGAATCTGAAACTCCAAGGGGCCAGGTGCAGTAGTTCACACCTGTAATCCTAGCACTCTGGGAGGCCGAGGCAGGAGGATTCCTTGAAGTCAAAAGTTTGAGAACAGCCTGAGCAAGAGTAAGACCCCATCTCTAAAATAAAAACAGAAAAAATTATCCAGGCATTTCGGCGGCCACCTATAGCCCCAGCTTCTGCCCCAGGAGACTGAGGCAGAAGCATTGCTTGGACCCAGGAGTTCGAGGTTGCTGTGAGCTATGCCAGTGCCACTGTGCTCTACCTAGGAAATAGAGTGAGACTCTACCGCAAGAAAAAAAAAGAAAGAAAGAAAAAGTAAACGGCAATTCCAATTTTGGAGACAGGCATGTAGTTAAAACTATAGTTTATATGATGAAGTATGATGCTAAGGAAATGTCCCTGAAAATAGTATCTAAACTGAGAAACAGCAGAGATGTACAGTTAATCTTATTTTCTTTGTTCTTCATAGTTCTAATTGTTAATGGGTCCAAAAATTATGTCTAGTACTCTTCCAAACCTGTAGTCAATTTTGGAAGGACAGCCAAGGCTTTCTTTGCAGAGACTCAGGGAGACTTAGGCTAGATTGCTGCTGCACTGCTGGTAAACTGGCTCTTCACGTGTCCTTCGCATGGCATCATCCTGTTCCCTGGCCTTCTGACATCTTGGAAACATCTACTTGATTGGGCTTTTTGACAGTTTTCAGGTCCGTACTTCACTTCTCCGACTTATTGCTCTCTCCCTTCTGGGGTGTCTTTCACTGGGGCCTCTATCAGTGCCCGTTCAGAACACAGTAGAAACCATGGTCCGTACTTCGTGCAGACAGGGCTTTAATACAAGGAATCAGTTACAAAATCTTAGAAAGGCTGAAGAAACCAAAGAGGAAAGTTGATGTTCCCCAGACATATGTCACTACAGGGGACCTCTCCTTTCACTACAGATTTCAGGAGCTGGCATTCCCAATGACCCAGTGACACTGTTGGAGCTGAGCGTGCTGTGCTAATCGGGAGACTGTAAGACCACAGTCCCATCAATGCTGCTCCCAGCCGTAGAAACAGCATCCACCCTCCTCAGCTCTTCTAATGCCATGTCACTGCCTCCCAATAACGAATCATAAATACAACTGTCAAGATGACCAATTCAGCCTCATTTGCCAAGCAATGTTCAAATTTTGCCAATGGAAGCCTTCTATCCTTGGAACTCACTAAGTCCTAGTCAAACTGAGACTGTCAATACCCAACTGGCCATGGAAACAAGGAAATGTAATTTTCATGCTTCCAGCCTTAGCCATGCAAAGGAGAGTGAACAAAAGCTGCTCTGAGGCTGAATATCAGCAGTTCTCTGACATAGTCCTTTTAAAGAAAATACAGATGACTTACATCCACTATGTCACCCCTACATAAATGTGAGGATAACCCATTATTTGGAATCCCCATTGTGTGTTACTTCTGAATAAGTGATAGAAAATATTTATTGATACATAATAGTCTACTACGATGATTTACCACGAACAGAACAGACTTTGAGATTAGGACTTTTGTGAGATTAAAGGAGATAATTATTATTTAGCACATTGCCCATACAGGATAATTATTCAAGGCAATGACGAATTACTATTATTACTACTACTAACAACAACAACAGCAGCAACTGAGACTTTATTATTCTGAAAACAGCCTATAAAAAAATCATGAAATTGAGAGTAAGCATGAAAAAAAAGAGTAATAAAAGCAAATTCACCAGTTGACTTCTTCAGTTTCAAAGAGCAGAGCACACATTTTGTGACTATTGCCGTTCTTTCCAAAATATAGTTCTAGACATTTCCAGCTTCTCTCAGAGGAGGAAGTAAACTCATCTGCCTGGTGTTATCCTGGCTATGAGTTTGGCTTATGTTAACAGCCAAGAACTGCCAATAAAGTCCATTAAAGAATTTCATGGAAGTCCTTGGCACTAATATAAATTCACTGCATGTTTTTACTGGAGGCAGAACCCTTCCTTAGTTGGAATTTTTCTTGCATGGCTTTAAAACACAGACACACACACACACACACACACACACACAGCTTTTATCTTCCATGCTTTCATTTGGGTTTATCAAGTAAACATGTAACTGGGAATAAAGTGCTCTTCAGGCAGGGTGGTGAAATCTAGAAACAGTGTTCTGATACTGGAGGAGCAGACAGCAGTTCCAGGCATCGTTGGTCCTCCTGAGAAGCTGGGTAGAGAAGCCTTTCAGAGATCCTCGGGCTGGGGGCCCACGACTCATGCCCTCACAGAGCTTTCCTCATGTGTTCTTGGTTTACAATCCTATATTCTGGCTGCCAGACAGGGCACTTGTGGCTTTTTCATCTGAAGGTACAGAAACCCCATGTGTATCCATCCTGGGGCTCCGACATCTGATGCCCAGCTGTGATTACGCCAGAAGAATGGACTCCAGAGGCATCCCTCCAGTGACGGCCTCTAACGAACAGTCCCCAGGGAGGAAGGCGAATCCCTCACAGATGACAGGGGATGGAGGCTCCAGGGAAGGCAGCTGAGGCTCCCAGGGAGCTCTGTAGGGAAAATGTAGCTGGGTGTAGGACTTACGATTTGGGGGTTGTAGGAAAAGCTAAAATGTTGCTCATTGACTTTCAACTTCTCAGAGTGTACATTTTCTTTTAAAGATATGTTACAGTTGTTGACCCATACCCTTATGTGGAATGCCAATCTACACTCTGCATGCACCCTTCACCTCTTTCCACAGTACTGTTCCATTTAACTTCATTCATTCATCTAAGCATTCACCCTCTCCTTGAGATATATATATATGTATTTTTTTTTTTTTGAGATACAGTCTCACTATGTCACCCTTGGTAGAGTGCCATAACGTCACAACTCACAGCAGCCTCAAACTCTTGGGCTTAAGAGATTCTCTTGCCTCAGCCTCCCCAGTAGATAGGACCACAGGCACCCACCACAACACCCAGCTATTTTTTGTTGCATCTGTTGTTGTTTAGCTGGCCCAGGCTGGGTTTGAACCCGCCACCCTCTGTGTATTTGGCTGGTGCCGTAACCACTGTGCTATGAGCACCGAGCCCTCTCCTAGATAGTATATATTTTGTGTCAGGCACTGTGCTAGGAACTGGGAACACATAGAAGAAAGGAAGATATTTATTCAGGGGGATCTTTTCTCATTCTTGTGGCGGGAGACAACAGTGAGCATATTAGAAAGCATTTTGAAAAGTTTGTAAAGAGGTTCAATAGGTAAAATGTCTCTATGGGGAAAACCTCCATGGTGCCTAACATCCCGTTCAAGGGTAAATGTGGGCTGGTTCTTACACTTTGAGAGACTAATAGATTTCACCTTTTAATAATGAGGTAGAGTAGAGGGTGGGGAACAGCACAGCTGAGAGACTGTTGTTATGCAAGAGAAACAGTTACTTCTCACCAGCCAGACCTTTTGCTTCTATCTACAAAGCCAAAGATTCAGCTCATTAGTGCGCTGTTGGCCCAGATTTAACCTAAAGTCAACTCAGTCATGACCACCTTCATCACCACAAGTTTTGGGGAACGTTTTACAAACTTTGGACAAAAATGTTTGCCTCCTTCCTGTACTTTCTCAGTTGAATTAAGTACACACACTGAACTTTTTCTGTTGAATTTTGTCCTATTGGTTAAATTCACTTTCCAAATCTGGTGAAATCATTAGGAATTTTGCTTCTGTCATCTGTCATTATAACTGCTCCACCCAGCTTTATGGCATGTGAATATTGCACAATCATCCCTTCTTTCTCTTTGCTTCCATCATCCTTCTACCACATGGCAACTGGAGTGATCGTTCTCAAACACTTTTATCTTCTTTTTTTCCCCACCCACGTGGTGCTCAAATGTGGCAGACGCTGGGGCATGGAATTCAAGACTATCACAATTTGTCCCTCCTGTGTCTCTTCTTCAACTGCTGATACTCACCCGCTCTTACTTCCAAATGTACTGAATTACTTAGAAGTTCTCAGAAATCGATGATTACCTGCTGCCGGCATGTCTACCTCTGCCCTTCCCTCTAGACAGCACTTTCCTCCCCAATCCTCTTTGATAAATCTTATTCTTCCTTCAAGCCCCAGCCATACCAGAACCCTCTGGGAAGTTTTCTCTGGACACATCCACACCCCCATCCCCACCACCAGGCTGATGTTTCAATCTCTGTGCCTTTCTGATAATTTGGATATCTTCTAATATGCAACTTCTAATATCAGTTAAGGCTCAGGCTTGTCAAATTCTGAATTCCATACAAGCACTTAGATATTTTAGCGAAGTGCAGGTTTTGATTCAGTTGGTCTGGGATGGTGAGGTCTTCATTTCTAATAAATACCTAGGTTATGTCTGCTGATGCCAGTGGTCAGAGACCATACTTTGAGTAGGAAGAATATAACTCTTTGTATAAATTTCCTTTCTCAACTGTGAACTCTTTAAAATTAAGGGCTATGACTTACTCATCTTTGAGTCTTTAGAACCCAACACATACAAGAAGGTGCAAAACATTTCAGATGGTTCAACCTTGTGTTATTTACTACTAATAATGTTTTTAAATAGTGGAAGAGCTATCCAAAAGAGAAACAACCTTCCATTTTGACATCACTTCAATTTCCATACTTCATGGAAAGTAATGTGGCTTTTTAATTTTCAGCTCCGAAAGTTTGGGAAAGAATTTCTGAAAGAGGAGTTCTAGACAGCACCTTTTCTCTGATTTTAGGAGAAGTCCAGCAAGGGAAGTAAAAATATGTTGACTACAAACAATAAATTATGTGTTGATGATTACAAAACCTTTATGGAAACCACTTTCATATATATGTGCCTTTCAATGTTCATTCACAACCACTGCGTGGGACAAGGAGAATATAATTTAAGGACACACACTGACTCCAGAACCAGCTCTCACACTTGTTTCAGTTCCTGACTCTGCCATCTGCCAGCTGTGTAATCTTGGAAAAGTTACATAATATGTACTAGCTTCTATTTACCATCTGTAAAATGGTGATAAACATAGTTTCTACTTTGTAGACTGTGTTGAGAATAAATGTGTTAACATACATGGGGTGCTTAGCCCAGTGTTGGTACATATTAAGTGTGACAAAAATATGGGCCATTAATATTTATTCACTTAAAATATTTGTGCCCCTGCTTTCTGTCGTACACTGTTGTCTGAGCTAGGATTACAGTGACACACAAGATGAGACAAACAGCTATTCTCAGGAAGAGTATAGCTTTGAAAAGTCAGACCATTAGTAGGTATTAAATAAAGATACAATTGTGTGTGCTGTATAATAGCCAAACAGGGCTATCATAGGGCAGGAAGAAAGAGTGGAACCTGGCTTAAATAAGGTGGTCAGGAGCAGAAAGGAGCATTTGGAAGTTAAAACCTGAAGGAGGTTAAGCTGACGTTCTAGGAAATAGGAACAGCCTCTGCAAAGATCTCAAGTAGGAAATGTGTGCTCAGAGCCCTTTTCAACAGCATAAATTGGGGCAAAGTGAGGTTAAATGACTTTCCCATTATTAAATTTGAATCCCCCTACAATGGAGATCACAGCCCCAATTCCTGATTAATCTGACTCATCATTATTCCACACCATGTTGTGGAAGGGAAATGAAACAAGTGGGTAGCCGTTTGCTCATCTGGTTGGCTCAGCATCTCCCTGCTGTCAATGGACTGTAAATCTTGTGATGTATTCATAGACACGGATTGAAGATGAGAAGAAAGCCTAAGTCCTCTTTAAAAAGCTGTTGAGAAAAATTCTAAATATTCTCTATGTTAATTTAAACATGTTTCCAGAGCACATTAGTCAGTTTTCACTGTGTTATGCTGAAATAAATTACAACAGAATTAAAATTATAATGCTGAGAACAAAATTTTATTTCTTCCCCGCCTTACTTCTTGGTGGTGATTTTGTTGCTACTTTGCTCATTTCATGGTCCAGGCTGAAGGAACTAGCTCCCGTGGGACATTCTGGCCTCTTACTAATGGAAAAGAGACGGGGCCTAACCATGTAATAACTCCTGAATGTCCTGCAAAGAAGAATCCCATGTCACTTCCACTCAGACAAAGAAAAGAAGCTTCACCAAAACCAGTTTCATGGCCAATTCCAACGTCAATGAGGTAAGAATTGGTACATTTATGTAATCTTATCCCAGGAAGGTGCAGTAAATCCAGAACAATAACACAGAATACCGAACAATACATACAGGATTACAATAATACAATCTACCACATACACTAAACAAACATTTTAAAAATGATTCTTATTTGAATTTAGGATAATTCAATAGCTAATGAAATATGGAAATATGTAAAGTGTTTATTAATAGGGCTTTGAGAAGGGTTTTTTTTAAATTCATTTTATATATTTATTCAAAAATTATTGAGTGCTGATATGAATAGGACTCTGAATATTTACTTCCTCTTTCCTCTTTCAAATTTATGCTCTTCTATGTTAAAAAAAAAAAAAAGGAAAGAAGAAAGAGAGGGGAAAAATCAAAGAAAAAGGAAAAAAAAAAATCCTAGAAAGAAAAACTAATAGGACCATATACAGAGGGAAAGAAAGAAATCACATCCCTTGCCTTTGTGATAATGTAGAAACATCTGGCTAAATTTGAACCATTTTTTTTTATTAAATCATAGCTCTATACATTAATGAAATCATGGGGTACAATGTGCTGATTTTATATACCATTTGAAATATTTCCATCAAACTGGTTAACATAGCCTTCACGGCATTTTTGTAGTTATTGTGTTCAGACATTTACATTCTACATTTAGTAAGTTTCACCTGTACCCTTCTAAATTTGAACCATTTTGACAGCACAAGAAGAGTCGTCTTCTTCTTCCTTCCTATTTTCTTCCAGAATCTCTGGCTCAGTGAAGCCCTATTTTGACCATAAGGAAAATATAGGTGTTCATTAGCCATCTCACATGTGGCAAGGGCTAAATATTATAAAACATACTACAAAAGTAGGATGGTAAAAGCAGCAACTACCCAAGCACGTGATTCAGAGAAGTCTAACACTTGTAGCATCTCACAAGTGTATTTTGCACGAGGATGCAGATAAAGGACACAAGGACACCTGCTTGTAGACTGGTATCCTTGAGCCCCCTGGATAATAGTGTATGAGGATGAATCTTATCCTAGAGGACAAATCTATTGAAAAGGAAAAAAAAACCTTCTGATTTTGCATTATGCTTAATTTTCTGATAACACACTCAGCTAAAGAGTACCTCTTCAAATTAGTGCTTTGCTAGAAAGAGCTAGAGACTCAGATTTTGGCGTAATGCAGCTTCAGAGCAGGCTTCAGTGGGGGGTCAGAAAAGATGTTATTTATGAGCCAATATTTGAGGTTCACATTTAGGAGAGGCAGAAGGGAAAAAGAAAAAGAGAATTTCTTCTGTTCTGCTCCTGTAGTGTTGTGTACATTGCTTGCACTGTAACTCTTGGTTTAAATATTTCCCATTCATTTGTGAGACATTAAAGGACAGATGGGAACCAAGGCGCTTTCACCACTAAGCGCATGGTTTGTAGTTCATGCCTGTACACAGAAATGACCAGGCAGGGTGCTCTGGAAGTAAGTCCAAAAGCTTGTCTGCCCTCCTTAGTCTCAAAAGTGAATTTGAATCAGTTGCCAATATTTAAAAATTGTGATATTTTATATGAAAATCTGTAGTCTCCATTTTTCTCAGGAATAAAAATGTCTGAAGACATTCGGACTTTGGGCTCAACGGCTCAATAAGCTACAAAAACTCAAGAAGTCTCATATTGGCTGAGACTTAGGTTATCACCTTTCTTCAGCCTGTGACGAAAATAATTTAGATTGTTTTTTATCTTGGAATAGAAATATATTATTATAAGTATAACATAAAAACAAATGCCGTACAAAGAAAATATTGTTCAAGTTGATTGACCTCTAAAACCCCCAAGCCCCTATTTACCAAAATTAGAAAAAAAGTTAAAAAAAAATCAAAGACTCTTATAGAAACAAAAGTACACACTTATAAGATGTTAATTTTTCCCAAGACACATAAGATTTTTACAAAGTAATAAGAATGATACTGATTACCTCCCCCTACCAAAAACGTGCTCTGCCCATTTACATGGGGCACCTGCTTTCCTTAACCCCAGCCTACTGTATTTACTAACTTTAACAATTTTACCCTTGTCAACCTGAAATCAGTGTTAATGAGAGTCAGGTCCCCCTCCGTTCCATAATTCAAATATAGGGTAATAAGGATAGTAGAAGAAACTACTAACATTCACGTATCATGCTATCATTTATGAAAAAGATCCCTCCACGTTATTTTAAACTACTTCTTTCGACAGGCAAGAAAATGGAGACTTTAGAAGTCAAAGTGACCTGCTCTGAATTATACAGTTCGTCTATGCCAGTGTCAAGGGCAAACGCTGAAGGCACTTGGCAAAACCGTACAATCATACCTCCAGGCTGAGAAACTTAGATATCCCTTTATCAGCTGAGATATATACTTCTTATGGGAAGGTTATAAAAATTAAATGAAATAACATGTGAAGTATGTAGAAAAGCACCTTGAATGTAGTGGTGACTCAGTAAATACCAACTATTATTATTTATTGTGGTTATTGTAGTCATAAAGGAGGCAGTTCATGATGTAAATTAATCGGTAAATACGTATTGTAAATAGATAAAGACTAAAAGAAAGCAGAGAGGGATCTAATTCCTTGCCATATTGTCGTGAACAAGTTGATTCATTTCTACAATCCTTGTTTTCATGGTCTGTAAATGGGCATGATGCTCTCACCCCATCCCCCTCACAATCCTGCATTCCCATTACTCTAGCCCACAATTTCTTTTCTTTTCCTTTATTCTAATCTTGTTTTAATACCCTTTCGGATATAGTAATTACTGGCAGTTTTTCCATTCCTTCTGAAACCCCAAGTCATTTCGTCAGAGTCATCTTTTGCTATTTTCCCCATGGTCCTCAGTTTATTCTTCACCCCTCTCACAAGATTGCCAGGAATAGTTTTTCTTTATTTTTTTTATTATTTATTTATTTATGCCATTTTTGGCTGGGGCCGGGTTTGAACCAGCCACCTCCGGTATATGGGGCCGGCGCTTTACTCCTTTGAGCCACAGGTGCCGCCCTCTTTCTTATTTGAATATACATTCACATCCAACCCTTTTAGCAACCTAAAAGTTCTATATTCGCTCTGTGCTATATTCACAAGATTACAATAATGCTTACTGAGCCCCGTGGGGGCCCATAGTCACAAAGCTCAGCTTGGAGAAATAGGATGAGCATTCAGCACTTCGCTTTGACTGGTGATTGTAGCCCCGCCCTTGGTGCCTTTGCTCTTAATTTCCACAAGGACATTTCAATACTTTTCCCTTCTATTAAATTACATCCCGTACAGTTGCTATAGCTGTTAATTCTCATAACAGTCACATGAGAAAAATAACACCTCATCTAGTCATAGTAGTTTAGCCAGACCCTGTCCCAGATCACATGAGGCTTCCAACCTGCTGGAACCCCAGAGCATCCCAGAACTCCCAAGCCCCATCTGGCCTTGTATCCCCCCCTGCTTCCAAATGCCAGCACACCTGTTGCACTGGGCCATCTTTTATTTTGACATTAAGAATTTCATACAAAACTTTCAAATGGAATATTTCTAAGTTATTCAATAAGAAATGAGTTTATCAACATAATTTTATAGTAAACTTATGCTTGACAATGGCACTCTGTATTTGTTTATCTATTGCTGTATAACAAATTACCCCAAAACTCAACTGCTTGAAGGGACACGCACTTATTATCTCACAATTTCTGTGAGTCGGAAATCCAGGCGTGGCTAAGGTGCACATTTCTGGCTCAAGGGCTCATGAGGTTGCAGTCAATCCATCAAGCAACCAGGATTGCGGTCTCCTCTGAAGTACTGGGTAATGGAAGGTCCAGGTAGAACAGTGGTTCTAAAACCTTCCTAATGCCTCCTACTGCCGTGACCCTTTAATACAGTTCCTCATTTTGTGGTGACCCCCAACCATAAAATTATTTTTGTTGCTATTTCGTAACTGTAATTTTGCTACTGTTATGAACCATAATGTAAATATCTGTTATGCAGGATGTCTTTTCATTGTTACAAAGGGGTCGCGACCCACAGGATGAGAACCGCTGATGTGGAAGCTCATACATGTCTGCTGGCAGGTTTTCCACAGACTGTTGGGCTGACAGTTTCGGTTCATCCCGGGCTGCTGGAGAGAAGTCTCTCTCAGTTATTTGCAAAGTGGGCTTTCCATGCAACAGCTCTCCAACCAGGCATCTAACTTCCCTCAGAAGAAAGCAATAGAGGGGGGCCAGGATGGAAACCAGTCTTTTTAAACCAATCTCCAGAGTGCCATTCCTTCCTGGCTGCTACATTCTATTCCTTAGTAGTGAGTCAATAAATCCAGCCCACACTTTAGGGGAGGGTAGTAGATAATAGTAAAAATACTAGGAAGTGGAATCATGGAAGGCCGTTGTAAAGGCTGCCTGTCACAGTTGTGTATACAGTTCATGATCAAAGACCCACTGGTATGAATCTCCTCAAAGTCTTGATAGTCTCCATTGACAAAAGCTTTGCTCATGCAAGTGGGGAATAAAAAATCTAAAATTTCCACAGATATTCAAAAATGTATAGTAGCTGCATTTGCATTTAAAGACTCTAATAGCTGTTTTATTTTATTGACAAATGCAATGTTGAAATATTTTGTACTACTGCAAACAAAATTTAACACTCAAGTTTTTCCCTTCTCGAAGAAAATGACCAATGTCTAATTTGCAAAGCATGCAGAGATAGTGAAAGAAAGAATGGAGACTACTACGTGGGCCCACCAGTCAGAAACAGAAGGAGCTGGCAATAAATGAAGAAGGGGAGATTTATGGGTGCCACCTGGAGCCACACCTGTAAGGAACTGCTCCCTGACGCCTCCACATCCCACTTCGAGCAACCGCACTCTGGATTATGCACCAGGATGGAATTTTCCAGCAGCTGCGGGACCTCCCATTCATGGTGGTCAGCAGCCATTCTGCAGGGCAATGCTAGAATGTGTCCAGGAGGTAAAGTGCTGCCTTGAGCATGTTCTACAGTAATGCCTCTCCAACTTTAATGCATTCACGTCAGCCAGGCATCTTGTCAAAGTGCAGAGCCTGAGTCAGTAACTGCAGTGACGGCCTGAGACCCTACATTTCTAACAAGCTCCCAGATAACGCTGACACTGGCGGGCAGTAAATTTCTATACCACACAATGGAACACGGTGAACCCCATACTGCTCACCAGCTTCTTTCCTGCCCACGGGGACAATGGGGGGCACTGCCAGACCCCAACCTTCAAGACTACAATGTGAGAGGGTAGGAGACGCTGGAGTTATTCTGCCGTGCCATCCTCAGGTCTCGCCTACGGGTACTGTGTTCCCATCCCTCCTGCTTCTGTGGTTAAGTTCCATAGACTGCAACTTTATTCGGAGGATTTCCCTCCAGCAATTGCCTTGACATACCAAGAAACAGCAATGCATGACAGTTCCTGCCCCGTAACTATTGTGGGAATAGGAAATTTCTTTACTTCAAAGTGGGAGGGAATCTGGGGTACACTTGTATGGGTTTATCTATCACTCATCCTCAATTATGCTCCAGAACTCCCTACAGAATAGCCTCAGGCTGAGGCTAGAGTGTCAGTAGAAATTTACACTGTCTTAGCTTTATTCTCTTCTCTGTCCAGCTTCCCCTACCATCTTACAAGATGGTCCAAGGAATACTTCTTTATTAAACTACTTATATATAAATCCTGTCTCAGGGGAACACGATAGGATGTTTGCTGCCTGAGGCAACTGAGTAGGCCAACTTAGGCCCTGCCTTCTTCCCCAAGGGCTGAGGAAATCAATGTCTGTGGCACACTTGTGACTGGCATGCTCTTTGGGAAACTCTGGGCTAAAGAATGAATGTTGTGTAAATACACTGCGTGGCCAAAATCATGAGACCCAAAGGCTTTGCAGCTTCAGCCTTAGTCTCTTATCCATTGAGGAAGGCTATCCACCTATTTCTGAATTTGTAGGCCTTGTGTTATTAACAGGAATATCACAGAAGCCCATCCTCATTTGTAATCTTAGAAAAGAAAAACCGTATGACAGATGTTGAGTGATTGTACTCTTCCAAGTCAGTGTTGCCAGTGATTCTTCATTGATTCAGGAATCAGTTTTGGACAGTATGCAGCCTCCAACCTTCAGAGCCTGGGCTACTGTGTGTGAACAGCAGTGGTGACTGAAACTGAAGACAATAACAATTTATTTAAAGTAGTTGTATTTTACTTTAAGGACCAAACAGGAAGTCCTTAAATTTGCTCACAGACTTTTGGGTGTTTGAATTCTCTTTAAAGTGAATTCTGAAAAAATTCTGTGCTGAGAAAGTACCTACAAATAGCTTCATGAACACTGTGTAACCAAAAAACATCTCATTATTCTAATATGAGTTTGTTCTGACTAGGGGTTTAATTCAAAACAACTGCTACTGCCCTAATGCCTTGTTATTTTTTAAAAAAAGCAGCCGATAATTCAACCTTAGTTCATTGAAACTCATGTATTTTTGTTCTTTATTTCTGGTTCTTTGCCTCTCTGATGCATTAGTTTTCATCACGAAGTTCAAATAGAGCTAAGAATTGGGACAACTAAAAAATCAGTAATAAACAGAGACCTATAAATTCAATAGATCTATATCCTCCCCCCCCACCCCCCGATGAATGAACAGCTTTGGGGCCGCTCTGTTCCTGCGACAGGTTTTAATAATAGTAGTTAAGTTGGATGTTTCTCTCTGCAGTTAATAAAAAAATACTTCCCAATGAGACTGAGCATAGCTTTTCCACATTTAAACTGCAGCTGTTTTTCATATGGTTGTGTTCCAGAAAGGATCTGCAGTCTGCGAGCCCCACGAGAAGGGGGCAGAGGATGAGAAAGTCTGTCTTCCCCCGTTTCCTGTCTCTCCTGTGCCTGGAGCACACAAACAACATGGTGAGTAAGTTTTGTCCTGAAGAAAATCCCGTCCT
The DNA here is from genome assembly GCA_963574655.1 of Perodicticus potto. Lineage (NCBI taxonomy): Eukaryota > Metazoa > Chordata > Mammalia > Primates > Lorisidae > Perodicticus > Perodicticus potto. Next base: position 29,173 of record CAUYRH010050045.1, read on the forward strand.
CCATTTTTTGTTTCTCTGTTTAAGCAGTCCCAACACTAAGCAACCGAGTTTTTGGCTACTCAGCTTAGTTCGGCTACTCATCTCTCCTGAAGGCGGGGAATGCTAAGGAAGATATTCTGTTGCATTTTGTCTTTTTTATGTAACATGGGCGGTGACGAGCCAATCATTTCTTCCATGCAGTAGGTCCTGGTCTCAGGCCTTTCATGGGACTGCAGACGAGCACAGAGGAAAGACGTCAACAAGGCTAAACTCCTTCACTTGACAAATTCGTGATTTTGTTGGGGTGATAGACAAATAAGCCAAGTCGCATTTGTTTTGAAATGTCAGATTAGTGTGAGGGCACAAATGATTAGGTTGCTTTGTTTGCATTTCTAAGGTAAAGTGCAAGTTGTGATTGAGCCCTTCACCCGGGGTGTGCTGAGTACCCTCACATTGTGCACATTAGGTGAGAGCTTACCAGTCCCCTCCGCTTGTCCCTCCCATCTTTCCCCCTCCTTCTTCCCCACCACTTGAATGTACTTGTGTTTTCCTCTGCTGTGAGCATTTGTTTTTCTACTGGTTTCATATTGGTATTAAGTGCATTGGATACTTGCTTTTCCATTCTTGTGATACTGTACGAAGAAGAATGGGCTTCAACTCCACCCAGGTTAATACAAAAGATGCAAAGTCGCCATCTTTTTGATGGCTGAATGGTGTTCCATGGTATACATATACCACAGTGTGTTAATCCATCCTGGGTTGTGGGCACTAGGTTGCTTCCTTATCTTGGCAATTGTGAATTGAGTTGCAGTGAACATTCTAGTGCAAATGTCCTTGCCAAGTTACAATTTTTTTTTAAATGACAAATCAGGAACTGGAACCCAGTAATATCACACTCTATGCTTTGGCCAGTATTATTTCACACTGGTTTTGTATTAAGCAATTATATCTTATTTGCAGGGGGGAATGATGAGTTTGTTTGCCAAGTAGAAAAATTTAGCCTTGTTTATCTCTGCATTACTCTGTGTCCCAGTTTCCAAATCTGAGAAGAATAAGATTATAGTACCTTGATTTTAAACTATCATCCATGTAAAACCCTACCATTTAAAGTAGACCAGAGGAATAAGATCTAGTGTTCTATAGCCCCATAGTGGTAAAATATAATTAATAATTTATTGCATATTTTCAAAAAGCTAGAAGAGAGGATTTTTAATGTTCACTACACAAAAACATAATAAATGTTTGAGATGATGACTACACTAGTTACACTGATTTGATGTTTACACATTGCATACGCATATGGAAATATCACTCTGTATCCCATAAACATGCTAACTAAAGATAAAGGGAAAACACTGGTGGATTAGATGGTATGTGAATTTCATCTCAATAAAGCTATTTCAAACTTAAAATAAAATAAACAAAACTAAAATGAAATATATCCCAATAAGGCTATTTCAAAATTAAAATAAAATATAAATAAATAAAATATACATTATTTTTAAAAAATATAAGCAATGCCTCAAGAGATTCTTATTAGAATAATCAAGAACATATATAAAGTGCCTTACTCATTGTCTAGTACAAGAGAAGTATCTTAAAAATGGTAGTTGCTTATTGCCATTATTATTAGTAAATTAAGAATAGGATAGAGACTACTTATATAGCAGGAAGGGGTTTAACTTTCTGCTTCATACTACACATGAGAAAGGTGTCTTAGTGGAGATATTACCTAAACTGATTCTTCAAGAATGTCCAAGTGGGGCTTAGCGCCTGTGGCTCAATGGGCTAAGGCGCCAGCCACATACACCTGAGCTGGCGGGTTTGAATCCAGCCCGGGCCCACCAAACAACAATAATGGCTGCAACCAAGAAAATGGCCGGGCATTGTGGTGGGTGCCTGTAGTCCCAGCTACTTGGGAGGTTGAGGCAGGAGACTCGCTTGAGCCCAGGAATTGGAGGTTGCTGTGAGCTATAGATGCCACGGCACTCTATCCAGGGTGACAGCTTGAGGCTCTGTCTCAAAAAAAAAAAAAGAATGTCCAAGTGGGTAAGGAATAGATACAAAAACACACTGGTTTTCTGTTTTCTAGGAATCTAAAGTAGTATGCCATGGCTAAACTGCAAGGCATTCATGTCAGGGTGATAGCAGACACAGCTGAGCTGGAGGTGGGGCCAGGTTGAGGTGGGCTTGGAATTGGCCTTGGATGCCATGACCTAGAATTTGGGTTCCAAAAGAAAAATAATAGTTTATATCCCAAGATGACCATTTGAGTTTCCAAAACATAAAAAATAGGCTATTAATACCTGAAATTAAACTTCTCTATGAATTGCATTTTATTTCCTTTGAAAAAGAATGACTATTTCTTTGTTTCATTTTCCTGATCAAGACATACTGGTGTTCTGTATTTCCGAAACATTTAACAACATGGCGGTGATTGCCCCTGTCAAAGTGATGCCTTATATTTCTAGTGGGTTTAATAGATTATCGAGCCCTTTCTCAAACAGAACTCATTCATTCCTTTACAATGTGTCCAATAGGAGGTAACTTACTTAGGAGGACCCTGGTGGTGAAACTGAATGACTCGCCCAAGATTTCCTGGCTAGCAAGTGGTAGATCATGAGGCCCACACCCACTTCTTTGGACTGCATATCAGAAGCCTGCCAGGCCTTTATGGAAAGAACTCTACTGAGGTCTTTTGTCGCATCAGAAATCAGCCGGTCTACCCCATCTTCCCAACTTGCCTCTGCACCTTTTCTTCCACAGATCTTCATGCCTAGAATGTCCCTCACCCTCCTCCTCATGACTTGCTTCCACAAATCCGAAATCTGATCAATAGAAAGGAGTTAACTGAAGTCCTTTCTCATCTGAGAAGACTGGTCTGCTTCTTGCTGCACAGAGTGAACTTTCTCTGTGATCCCTCCCTGTACTCTAATGTAGCAAACTCAGATTCTTATCATATTAATCTTTGAGCTTTCTTTTCCTTCATTTTCTTCCCAGTTCTTTTCCTATGGTCATTTAGAGACATCAACATCACTTTAAAAGAAAGTAGGATTTTAGATCAAGAATAAAACATTGAAGAAAGACATCTGTATTTTTTATACTTCAAAATAGGCTTTTTGAATCTCTTATAAGAAGGACTGGGGAAAGTATCCCATAAAATATAGGCTGTCAAAATAAAATCAGAAATAAAATTAAAAATATCCTGAACAATCCATTCCCCAATGTCCACCCATATACTCAAGGAAGACTATGGGTGGACTATGTGGTGATGTTTACAGGGGCAGCCTCTTGGAACTGATTGTCTACTAGCATCAGAGGCCAGCACCAAGGTGACACATGGAATATTTTGTACATTCAAGAAAGTACCACATAGTACCCAAAATGGGAAGCCCATTTTAGTAGGGTGTGGACTGTTAGTTGACGTAAATCATCTAGGAGAAGGAAATCTGCTGGCCCATGGGACTTTCCTGAACTCATTAGCTCTCTGTCAATTGTCCAGGACAATGTGAATGTTGTCCCTTGGAGTTGCGTGATGCTACAGAACTGGTTCAGAAGAAAACATTCCCTATCTCATCTAGCTAAATAAAGATTTTGCAACTTTAACTCCAGGAGATAATGTGCAGTGAAGTGGTGGGGAGCGGTGTGCAGTATAACGTTCAGTTCTGGAAACTGGAGGGAGAATGATGAAACCGATTTCCATTACAGTTTTTAAATTCCATGTGGTAATTAAAGTTTTCATATATTGATGTGTGTACAACTAAATTATGAAATACTTTTTCATTTAGACTAGTCTTATAAGACTATTTATGCATCTCTAAACTGCATATGGAAAACAGATGTTCAAAATATTGATTAATTGAAAGGAGGAAAACTTTTCCAAAGTTGTTTGTATGGTAATAGATTCCTGACTTTAAAAATAGTTTTCCCCAAAGTGCACGTTTTTATATCACTGGAATTATAACTTTAAAAAATGCATGTGCAATGCATTTTTGCCTTTAGCGTTTATCCCAAAGTCAGCATGGTAGGTAAATGAGGAAAGAACCAAGATAGGGACCTTTGGGATAATACCTGTATGAAGCCTTTCTTGATCAACTACACTCACAGGAAGGGAAGGCCCCGTTTCACCCTATTTGTATTTCTATTATAACTACTATTATGTCACCTCCCTTCCCTAATTATACATTTTACTAACCCCCTAGAGCAGGGTTCTCAAGGAATAGACATCAGCAATGACTATAGAAATATTGGTGATCACAAGTCAGGTGGGGAGTGATACTGCTCTAGTAGATAGACGTCAGTGATGCCGTTAAACAACCCCCAATAACAAAGAAATTATCTGGCCTCAAATGTCAATAATTCCAATTGTGATGCCCTGCTCCACAGCAAATAGTTCTTGAGGGCAGAGATTATGACTCATTTACCTTTTATCTTAAATGCCTGGCATATAGTTATTTATCAATATTGTATGAATTAACGGATGCAATAAGTAAATAAGTCATAATGAGAATACCCTTCAGGTCGTCTCAAAGCCATTTCTTCAAACTAGACAAGTTGCCTGTCTCTTTGTTTCTCTTTTGTAGACCTCAAAGTTTTATTTTTATTTCACAGAAAAATAATGATAAATACGCATTAAGTGCCTGTATATGTGCACACTGTTCTCAGAACAAGAATAAAGCATTAAAAAAAATAATAGTAACACCTGTTCCCATGTCTTTCTTAGACACTGCGGGATGAGGCATGCTTCCTCCTCTCCTCTGTCTTCTGATCTCCAAATAATAATACAACACTACTAATGATTTTTATTTTTTTGAGTTATTAATTTAAAAAGTATTTTCCAGCTAATTGTGGCAGGGAAGCAGGAGTAATAGTCTAAGAAATACACTGATTTAGAAAGACTTAAGATGAAAGGGCTTAGACAACAGTAGAGCCAAACCTGCCTTCATATAGAGCCCTTCTTCAGCTCTCTAAAAATTTAGCTTTAACTTCTTCTGTTACCTACTTGTGCATGTGGGAAAGGAAATTATCATTTCCATAAGGTGAGAAGGCTTCACAAGACAATAAACTTGAGTGATCATCTTGAGACACCAGAAGTTAAATAAAAACCTGAGGACACATGGTGGACACACTGTGGACCATGGAGCATTGTTTAATATTCATAGTTCATCCTGGAGCTGCAAGTCTGGTCCTTGTTCTTACGTGTTTTTCTAGTAAGAGATGTTTAATTGGCTTGAGCGGCATCCTCTGATAGAACATTCTACAATGATAGGAATGTTTGATAACATTCCATGTGTAGATGAAATAGAAACATTACCTGGCAAAGGACAGTGCTTTGTGGAGAAATTAAGAATGATCCAATCTACCTCAAGGTCCAGCCACAGTGGCTACTGAGCACTTGGTATGGCTAATGCTAAGGAATAGCAGTTTTTATTTATTTTACTTTATTTTTTAATTTAAATTTGAATAGATATGTATAGCTAATAACTATGGCACTAGACAACATAAATCTAGAAAAATCTACCTCTAAATTAGCACTGTCTAAGATGTACCCTTCTAAGATGCACCATAGGTGTGGTCCACCAATTACCACCCATCCTCCAGGGTACAGGTGAAACTTACTAAATGCAGAATATAAATGTCTGAACACAATAACTAAGAAAACGCCATGAAGGCTATGTTAACCAGTTCAATGAAAATATTTCAAATTGTATATAAAACCAGCACGTTGTACCTCATGATTTCATTAATGTACATAGCTATGATTTAATAAAAAAAGAGGGAAAAAAGGAGCAAAACAAAGAAAATTAATTAATTAATTAATTAATTAACACTGTTCAGTGCAGGGGTGGGGAACCTTTAGCCTTGATGCGACATGTGGCCTTCTAGATCCTTAAGTGTGGCCATTGGGCTGAATTCAAATGTTACACAATAAAGTGTCTTACTTTATTGATACATGTTTGTTAATCTTTTAAATTTTAATTTTTTTTTTTTTTTAGACAGAGTCTGGGTATAGTGCTATGGTGTCAAAGCTCACAGCAACCTCAAACTCTTGGGCTCAAGTCATCTCCCTGCCTCAGCCTCCCATGAAGCTGGGACTACAGATGCCTGCAACAATGCCTGACTAGTTTTTCTATGTTAAGTAGAAACAGGGTCTCTCTCCTGCTTAGGCTGGTCTCAAGCTTCTGAGCTCACCCTTCCAGAGTGCTAGAATTATAGGTGTGAACCACTGCACCAGGTCTTAATTTTATTTTTTGAATTAATGAATTTAAAATGCCAAAGAATAAAATAAATTTCAATAAAATAATCATCCCAGATTGACTGGCACAATTAGAACATAAGTAAGCCACATGGGCTAAATCGACATCTGCTATATTAAGGATTTAGCTCTAACTCTGCCCGCCTGACTAGTAGCACTGCTGCAAGAAACTAGTTGGTGAGAGCCCCACTCTGTTATCGGCTTTTGACAGTGGAGTACAATACTCTGTTTTTCTTCTTTAAATGGAATTTGTGAATAGTTGCACAGTTGAACAATTTATTTTTTTAAGTCCGTCTACGTAAAAGCCCTTTATGTTAAAGGAGATCAAGAGAACACTGAAGAAAGAAAACAAATTCTAAAATAAGAATTGGGAATTGCAATATTATTTTGTGAATGATTTGCTTGGTTTGTGATACTGCAGATCAACGTTAAAGAAATTCAATTCTTGTCAGCATTATAACACTCATTAGGATGAAAAATGTATTTTAAATTAGAGGGAGAGGTGCTAAAGGTAATGTGCCAGAAACTAAATGATGAAAAGCAGAAGCAAAGACAATTCTTTCAAGCAGCAATAATACTTGGAAATGGTGCCACTGAAGCAACTTATACTTGAGGAAAAATGGGGGATCCATTCAGTGATGTAGAAATTATGAAAGAATGCACTGTCAAAGGTGTAGGAGGTTGAGGATTGATAACATTGCAAAGCACAAACAAGTGCCTCTTTCAAGGAGATCCATAACAGATCAGCAGCCTGAATTAACCTTCAACTTGACAGACAATTTCATGCAATACTTCAAAAGGAAAATATGTATTATGTAATCACTTCGGATGAATCTACTAACCCTACTGACTCCACTCAGGTTTTAAACTTTGTTCAGGTCATAACTGAAGATTTTCGTTGCTGTGAAGAGTGACTCCGGCACTCCTGCAAACTGGACACAGGGAATAGTGGTCTTCAACAGCTTTTAAGATACATGTCATGAAGTTCAACTGAACTTGATAAATTCAGGGAGTGTATGTACAGTCGGTCCACCTTCCACTGCTCAGGTAAAAATAGTGTTAGCACATTCAGATGCCTTCATTTCTTTTCATTGTATTTTTCATCAGCAAAATCTCTGTGTTAAAGCTACTATTTTAAGAGACACTTTGCAACAAGTTACAAGTATTTTTCACTATATTTGTACAGATGCTACACAGCATCATCGGTTTCGTTACATGCTAAAGATGAATGCTGAGGTGTTCAGGGTGGATTTGCTGTATCATTCTATAGTGAGTTAATTATGGCAAAGACAGGTGTTAGCCAAAATTTTATCTTGACAAGAATAAATAGTTAAATTTTATGAAGAACAGAATCAGCAATGTGAATTATTGAAAGAAGATTTCTATAGGAATGCAGTATTTCCGATATGTCAAATCAAAACAACTTGAATACTTCTTTTCAAGGTAAAACTAAGTCTATATATGACACGTGGCAAAAAAATCCAAGTATTTAGAGAAAAGCTATCTTTTTTTTCAAAACACTTCTTCAAAAGGAAATTTCAGATGAACATTTTCCCCAGTTAGGCAAGGTCAGCGATGAGCAGATGATCTAGGTGAGTCATGAGAAGAATATGCAGCTGCTTTGGAACTGTTACTTGGACAATGCAAGGAAAGGTTTGCTGACTTTGAGAATCATGATGTCACACTCAAATTAGCATTTCAGCTCAGCTAGTTGATATCACCAAGGCACCTAAAGAACTACAGATGGAATTGATTGGTGACATTTTAAAGGCATTGTTTGATACTAAGAAAAATCCAACTGAAATATGGAAAAATACAGAATACACACCCTTTCAGCAACATGCTCAAAAATGCTTTTTTGATTTTCAACCATTTTTTTCTGAGAATATATATTTTCTTACCTAACCAAAACCAAGATGCCCTTATGGTCACAAGTGACTGATGTTCAACTAGAGGATCAAATGAAACTGTGGACCTCCACGCTGCAACAGAATATTCAAATACTTTCCAACAAAAACAGACATAAAGTTATTAAAAGGTTAGTTAGCTTTAAAATGAACAGTTTTCCTTTTTTTGAAATTCTTAAGTATGTAGTAGTTAGAGTTTTATAAAATAAAGTACATATTTAAGTATACCTAACTGAAATTTTTTCTTGAATGGAGCCATATTTGATTATAGCTAAATTAAAATGGGCTTCCAACATGAAAAGGTCCCCCTAACTCCATCTAATAGAAAAAGAATGAGTGCCATGTATACAACTTTATGTTTTGCAGGAAACACATTAATAAAGTAAAAAGAACAAAGTGAAATTATTTTTAGTAATATACTTTAGCCCAAGTTAGTAATACACTTTAGCCCATCATGCAAAATATTATCATTTTAATGCATAATAAATACAAATAATTCATGAGATAATTTACATTTTATTGAAGTAAGTCTTCAAAATTTGGCATCTATTTTACACTTAAAAGCATATCTCAATTCAAATATGCAATGATTTATGTGAAACATGGTCTAATAAAAACAATAAAGTTATGCTTAATAGAAAAAAATTTTTTTAAATTATTTTTTATTGAGTCATAACTGTGTACAATGGTTCAACTTGGAGTACAGTGTGCGGGCTTCCCATACAATCGGAGATATTTTTATCCACCTGATTAATGTAA
>CAUYRH010050046.1:0-30532 GCA_963574655.1 Perodicticus potto
CTATTGTCTATAAGATTTGGCATGATCTGTTTTTTGAAACTCTCTTTTACTTTTATTTATATAATATTAGTTGTCTATTTTTTGAGACTTTGGAAAAAAAATAAGAAGTTAACTGATGACTTCATACTGAGCCTCAGAGTCGAAGCATTCTATAATAGACATGCTCTTATTTCACAATGTGAACGTTACTTTCTTGGCATTATTATTACTAATATTGCTTAATATTTCGAAGCAGTAATCGTCTGTTTTCTTTCCTGAATGTATTTATCTTCGTTCGTTCTTTACGTGGTTTTCGTTCCTAGTCCTTATCTTAAACATTGTTATTGTTATTAAATTTTAAGCCTTTCAAAGTCTGTGAAGGCCAAAAGTGGAAACCTAATAAACACATGTATATGTGAAAATAAAAAAATTAAAAATAAATAAAAATAAAAAGGCTTAATTTTTCATCTTTCTCTTATAAACTGTGTGTCTTTGGACAAGCCACTCACTCTGAGCCACTCTCTGAGCTATAATTTTTCACTTTTACGTCCATGCCTATAAACCTAGCACTTTGGAAAGCTGAGGAGGGAGGATTGCTTGAGTTTGGGCATTCAAGATGAGCCTGGGCAGTATAGTGAGACCCTGTCTCTATAAAAAAAAATAAAAGAATTAGCCAGGAATGATAGTGCATATCTATTCAGGAGACTGAGGCAAGAGGATCATTTGAGTCAATGAGTCTGAGGTTGCAGTGAGCTATGATCACATCACTGCCCTCTAGTCAAAGTGAGAAAGCAAGACCCTCCAAAAAGAAAAGATCTAGTATTATATATGCTGAATCAACGACAATGCATATGAAAAGTCCATCTAGCCTGAATTGGCATCCAGCTCAAGAACCATGTCTTTTTTTTTAGAGACAGAGTCTCAATTTATCGCCCTCAATAGAGCGCTGTGGCATCACGGCTCATAGCAACCTCCAACTCCTGGGCTTTGGCGATTCTCTTGCCTCAGCCTCCAGAGTAGCTGAGACAACAGGTACCTGCCACAACATCCAGCTATTTTTTTCTTTGTTGTTGTTGCAGTTTGGCCGGGGCCGGGTTCGAACCCGCCACCCTTGGTATATGGGGGCAGTGCCCTACCCATTGAGCCGTAGGCTCTGCCCAAGAACCATGTGTTGTTAACCGTTTCACCTCCAGTGTCCAGAACAGTTCCTAGAATGTATTAATAGCATGTAATCAAAACTGAATAAATGATCATATTTCATCCTCTTGTCCATAAGATAAGTAACTTGTCCAAGCTCAGGTAACAAATGACCAAGAAAAGTTAAATGTAACTAAAAAGGGAACTTGGGCAAGCATTGACTTCCAGTCTGGCCTATTATCCGTCCACCTGACCGAAAGTTTTACAGTTGTTCCCTGCTTTGCTTTATTCCAAGTGAAGTGCTGTCAGGAAGGTGCCTTCCACAAGCTCTTTTCAGAGTCACTCTTCTCCCATACTCATTCATAAATCCCACACTTTCACAATAACATCTTTCATTTCTAAGGAAATGAGACATTGTTTTCTATCTGGGCCCCAAGACTATCTCTCAGCCTTATTCAAACATATTCTTCAAAAATCCCCAATTTATAACTCAATTGATCAGCCCTTTTAGTTGGAGTTAATATTTTATGCTCAAACACGATACCCTCTGAGTTCTCTCCTACTTTCTCATCCCTTTCTTAACTCTGCCAATGAAGCTCTAGGACCCATATTAATTTTCTAACATCTTAAGCTCTCATGTTTTGAGTTGGCAAGCCAGCTCTGTAATTTTATGGTAAGATCCAGAATAGTGAAATTAGTGCCCAACTGTATAGAATGAGTTGAGCATGGGGAGGATTTGAACACAGGTCTTCAGGTTCCAAATTCAGAGCCTATTCAGTCCCCATAGCTATACATTTGCAAAGAGTTTTTGCTTCTCATTGTTCATGTAATTGTCATAATGGTTTCCGAGGGCATGGTCACATTGCCATTAATAGGTAGCAGACCACTTCAAAATTCAGAGGCTTAAAACAATGACCACTGCCTGGTCCAGCTCCCAAATCTGCAGTTCATTTGAAGGCTGGCTATGCAGACCTGCTGACCCTGGCTGGGTTTACTCATGCGTCTCTGGATCAGCTGGAAAGCTCTGTTCTAGGCTGGGCTGGGCTGGGGCAGCTCTGCACCATGAATCTCTCATTGCCCTCCCAGGACCATCAGGCTGGCTCAGAGATGCTCTTCTCTTGGAAATGGCAGAGATACAAGGGAGCAATCCAAACACACAAGAACGTTCTCAAGCCTCTGCTTGTGTCACACCTACTAACATCCTACTGGCCAAAGCAGGTATCCTGGTCAGATCAACATTTAGGGAATGTGCGTCTCTTGATAGAAAGTACTACAAAATCAAACGGCAGAGAGCGCTTATAGGAAGGGATGAAGAATGGAGATATTAATGCAAACGGCCACAGCCTTCAGATATCAAGCTGTCCTCGGTATTTTTCTTGCCTTTAAGAGCAAGTCCATTCTCTAAAGCACAGTCCTTCCTCACATAGATGAGCACATGGATGGAACAGGAATGGTCGCTGACAGCCCTTCCTTTGCTGGTGACTTGGGCACAAAGGCTGTCTTTTGGCCATCTGCAACAGGGTCGATAGGGAATGAGGCTGACACACCTGTCCTGGCTCTGTATCCAGCTGTCCCCCCTACCTCCAAGGGCTTCTTAGACTATAATTGACTACTCTAGGAAAACAAAACTAATTGAGGGTATCATTTATATTTTTAAAAATCTCTGCAAAAAAAATTAGTGAGCAGCAGACTTTTGGCTTGAAGAGAGTTTAATACCAAAAAGACGAGGGAAGGCTGAACAAAGCAGGACGAAGGTAGCTGGAAGGGTAGGGGTGCACTGCTGAGGGGAGAAATGGGGGGAGATCTAAGCAGAAGAAAACATTTTTGTAACAATACCAAGAAACTCTAAAACAGTCTTAGAAGAGAAACATGCAAATGCAGCGAGGCTCACATTTTCAGAGATTTGTTTTGCTTCCTGGAAGTGCTCAAGAAAGAAGACAGACACATGTAACACCGAGTTTTCAATGGAAACTTCTCCAAAAGACTTCTTTCACACACCCCGCCCCTTTCACTGCCAGAATAAATATGCAAAGAAGCCAATTGCATATGACATGAAATCCAAACAAACTGAACAAACTCAGGGAAACCCGAGATAATCCAGTTTCCAACTTGAATAACTATGATCATTAGCTCTCTGCCCGGCTTAGATTATAAACTCACTATATGGAGACCTTTACAATTATATAAATGATACTACTCACATGTGAACGTGCTTTGAATGTTAAACCAGATAATAACAGTAGCATTTCTAGCCATGAAGTTGTACTTAGAAGGGCCACAGACTGGTGCATCTGAGGCCAAGAAAAAGTAGGTCAAAGCCCCTACTTGCTTGATAAGGCCTTACCCAGCCTTTCCCTGTGAGTGTTTGGACTTTCTAATTTTCTCTCACTCAGCTTAAGGTTATCCAAAATCTTTGTTGGCCTGGTTTTTCATCTGTAAAATAAGGAGGTAAAACCACAGGATCACCAAGGTCCATTCCTGCACATAGAAGTGACTCTGATTTTTCTCCACTATCATCCCAGCTCATTATGCTGTATGTTGAAAGAATGAATCAGAGTGGCATTAATCTTTGTTCAGGTATTTGAGAGCAGAAGTTGGCACAGATATTTAAAATGAAAACCACCATGGAGTTACAGCAGGAGGAATCCCTGCAGGTTAAGCCTTGCCATTTAAACACCGTGTGCCCCTGGAGGGGGTTACTTTATGCCTAGGTTTCCTCATCTGTCAAATGGGGGAAATAAGGAAACCCATTACTACTGAGTGTTGTGAGAATGAAAGAGGATCATCCTTGAAGCATTTAATAAGGGGCTTGACATATTGAAAGCGCTCCAAAAATCTTTTATTGTTATCAGCAAATGTAATTTGGGAAAACTTCAGGATGGCAGATTTTCTCTCACGAAGAGGTGAATGCTGAGAAAAGTTATTTTTAAATAAAGGATGTTGTAAAAAAAAAAAAAAAAAAAGAACCCTAACCCTCTTCCATCCTCAATGTGCTAAACGTGATACAAGATTTACACATCAAGCACAGAAGAAGCAGGCCGTGTTGAGGCAAGAAGCGCAGTCTGGGATTCCTCTGACTCACTTTGTCTTGGTTCGTATCTTTTGCGTTTGGCTCAGTTCATCCTACTTCTCTACCTTTAGCCAGTAAGACAGTGGCTCCCAACCTTGGCTGCACATTAGGATCATTTGGGGAGCTTTAAAAAAATTCCCTGTTAGAATTCCTATGCTATCGGAAGTCATTGCTAGTGTGGGTGTGTTGGGGGGCAAGGGTGGCAGGAAGCTAACATGCTTTATGCTCCCGGGGCGCTAGTGAAGTTCTGATTCCTGAGCTGGGTGGGTGGTGGTTACCCAGGTATCTTCAGTTTGTAAGGATTTGTGGAGAGGTGCACTTAGAGTGTGTGCACACTTCTACAGTATCGTAATAAAAGTTTAAACACAAATTCCTATGCTGAAGTTGCACTGAAGACCCATGAAATGAAAATCTTTAGGGGTGAGACCCTTGCATCAGCATTTCTGTAAAACTTCCCAGGTAATTAAAATGTGCAGTTGAAGTTGAGAACCACCACAAAGGTTCTTCCTAGCCACAGCGGGTGCGGATCTCAGATTGGCATTTGAGTTGATAGTGGAAAGTCCTCCGAGCAGCAAGACGGTGGTGGGATTGACCTGTGATGTGTTTAGACAGGTCCTAGATCCGAAAGTCATTGAACAGCATGGTGGGGGGCAGGAGCCCAGGACATATTTAGAAATCTGGGTTCAGTATCCGGCTCTGCCACTCACTGTCTGAGAGATTTGGGGTTGCCGTGCAGGTAACCTCACAGAATTGTGCCCACTCACCCTAGGCCCCCTACTTACACTGGGACAGACATCACCTCCCATAAATCAAGGGCTCCATCCATAAGCTATAATTATACGATGTTGCCAATGTGAAAAGAACACAAGAGAAGCCTTGTGTCCTGGCTTCTGCTTTCAGGCAGAGCTGCAAGGCTGGGTTTTTACATTTTTAAAGCTGTTGCTACTGTCACTCAGTCTCTTCTACGAGACTCTTCAGAAAGGAAGAGACACCACAGGTTTGAATTTCTGCTCCCATCATCGAGTTTCTCTTTGCACATTTATTTCCAAACTCCCAGACCCAGGGCTATGTGGATGAGGAACTTGTCACCAAGTGACTGCCCTGGTCTTCTGTATCAGGCTGTCTCTCTGGCAGAGCTTATCTGAGCCAGTCCAGATTTGCATTTCTTGAGAGAAGGACCATAAATTTGTCTGCACTTTCCACTTACCTCTACCAAGATCCAAGAATTCTAGAGTCAAAAAATTCTTCCCTATACACTTCCTCAAATCTTCATTCTGCCTCTACAGTTGTACTTCAGTTTTCATCTTCCCTCAATATTCGGTCCGATGATGAACTCTCCTGCCTGGCCTAACTATCTTACATACTTGAACAGCATTAATGTGTCCTTTCTTTTTTCTTCCTTGGTTCTGTATTTCAGCATTTCAGGAAATTTTAATGGTTTCCCTGGACTCTCTTCATTTCCCTTCGTTCTTTTTATAAATGTAGTTCCTGAAAATTATAGTTCTCTTAGTCACCCATTAAGTATTATTAGACAAAGATTTAACTAATTAACTCAATGAGCACTTATTAGGACTTGCTACATGGAAGGTTCTGGGCTCAATGGTGAATATTATTGATTCCTGACTTAAAGGACCTAAAAAACTATGTAGATTCTTTCTTGCAAATGTCATTGCCAATTTGGGGTTTCCTGCATATGTTAGGGTCAAAGAACTTTTCTTTAAAAAAATCATTTGTCATTTTTTAAAACTAAACCAGGGTTGTTTGTCTCTGTTTCTATGTTACAAAGAGGGGAGTACTTTATTATAATTGGTTGACTGATTTTGTCAGAAAAGCCTGAATACATCACTAGCCTCAAAAAAATCTCTTATTTAATAAGTCATTGAGGGTGGAGGAGCAATGATACATCCGAAAACTAAATGTGAATCTTTCCTCTCCACAAAGTTCAAACTGGACAAGTCTGATTGCTCTGCAAGAAGGAGGAAGTCCTGGGTGGTCAGCACTGCCCGGGAAGGAGGACAGGCTTTCGGGAAAGGCCTGGAGATGCTCAGTGCTTGTGATTGAGGCTGACAAGTAGTCACCAGTCATCGTAACGTGGCAGGACGACTGCTCACCACCTCTCCCAAGATTTTTCAAGCTGCTTCCTGGGGGCACAAAGATCTCTTCAGAGCTTGCTGTAGGACTTTTCCCAGAAACTAAAAAACATTTTTAGATATAACACAAATGTAAAATCCATGAAAGAAAAAATTGATATAAAAAATTGAGAAAGACTCTTTTGGTTTGCAAAAGAAACTGTTTGAAAACTGAAGAGACAAGTGATGACTGTGAGAAAGTACAGTAGAACCTCTTTAAGTCAACCACCCAAGGGTCTGTGACAAGCTAGTTAACATATGGAGGTGGTCAACATAAGGAACTGGGTCTACTACACTGATACCTACACGTGGTGCATGTCTGGTCTATGAAAATTAGGTCAACTTAAGGAGATGGTTAGTGTAGGGAGGTGGTCAACTATGGAGGCTCTACTGTATTTGCCAAACACATATCTAATGGAACAGTGATCCCCAACCTTTTTTGACACCAGGGATCGGTTTCACAGAAAACAATTTTTCCAAGGACTAGGTATTAGAGGGATAGTTTCAGGATGATTCAAGCACATTACATTTTATTGTGTGCTTCATTCTATTATTATTACATTATAATATACATACAATGAAATAATTATACAGCTCATCTTAATGCAGAATTGGTGGGATTCCTGAGCTTGTTTCCCTGGAACTAGTTGGTGCCATCTTGGGATTGAGGGAGACAGTGACAGATGAAGCTTTGTTTACTCACCTGCCACTTACCTCCTGCTGTATGGCCCAGTTCCTAATAGGCCATAGACCAGTACTAGTCTGCAGCCTGGGGTGATAAAAAACTTATGTCCAAAATACAAAGAACTCTTAAAGTGCAAATATAAGAAAATGGACAACCCAATTTAAAATGGGCAAAAAGGACCAGATGCAGTGGCTCATGCCTATAACCCTAGCATTCTGGGAAGACAGAAGCAGGAGGATGGCTCGAGCTCAGGAGTTTGAGACCAACCTGATCAAGAGCAAGACCTGTTGGCTCAGTGTCCATAGCACAGTGGTTACTTCACCAGCCACATACACTGAGGCTGGTGGGTTCGAACTCGGCCTGGGCCAGCTAAACAACAATGACAACTGCAACAAAAAATAGCCAGGCATTGTGGTGGGTGCCTGTAGTCCCAACTACTTAGGAGGCTGAGGCAAGAGAATTGCTTAAACCCAAAATTTGGAGGTTGCTTTGAGCTATAATGCCATGGCACTCTACTGAGGGTGACACAGTGAGACTCTGTCTCAAAAAATAATTATAATAACAAAAAAAGAGCAAGACCTGTCCCCACTAAAATTAGAAAAATTATCTGGGTGTTGTGATGGACAGGCACCTGCAGTCTCAGCTACTTGGAAGGCTGAGGTAGGAGGACTGCTTGAACCCAGCAGTTTGAGGTTGCTGCTAGCTCAGCTAACACCATGGCAATCTGACATGGAACATTAGAGTGAGACTCTGTCTTAAAACAAAAACAAAAACAAAAAGGCAAAAGAAAAAAATGAACAAAATATCTGAACACTCTACAGCTGGCAAATAAACATGAAAACACATTCAGCATCATATCTCAATAGGGATTTTCCAATTAAAATAAGAATGAGAAATCACTACCCATCTATTACATGGCTAAAATTCATTGACAATACCAAGTGCTGGTGATGATATGGAGGAACTGGAACTTTCATTTACTGCTGGTGGAAACGCACAATGGTACAGAAACATTGAAAGACTGGTAGTCTCTTCATAGTCTTGCCATTCAATCCAGCAATCATGCTCCTTCACATTTATCCAACTGAGTTGAAAGTTTATGTCCACCTCAAAACATGCACATGGATGTTTATAGCAGCTTTATTCATAACTGCCAAACTTGGAAGCAATCAAGCTGTCCTTCAATAGTTGAATAGACAAACAAATTGTGGTACATACAGACACTGGAATATTATTCAGTGATAAGATAAATGAGATATCAAATCCCAAAAAGACATGGAGGAATTTTAAATGCGTATCACTAAATAAAAGACGTTAATCTGAAAAGACAACATACTGCACAATTCTGATTATATCACATTCTTAAAAAGGCAAAACTATAAAGACGATAAAAAGATTAGTGATAACCAGGGGCTTAGGGGAGGGAGGGAGGGAGAAAGAGGTAGAGCATAGGAGAGTTTTAGGACAATGAAATATTATGTATTTGTCAAAACCCTTGGAACTGTATAACACAAAGAGAGAACCTTAATGTATTCTTCTTTTTTTTTTTGACAGAGAATCTTAATGTAACTATGGACTCTAGTTCATCTTAGTGCATTAATTTCAGTTCATTAACTACGCCAAATGTACCAGACTCACGCAAGGTGTTAATAATAAGGGAAACTGAGTCTAAGAGGGAAGAGGTATATGGGAACTCTTCTAACTGCTCGATTTTCTGTAGATCTGAAAGTACTGTAAAACAATAAACTCAGTGTCTCTAAAACTGCACCCATGGCTTGGCCAGTTCTGTATACACCACTTTCGGTAAACTATCTTTGCAGAGTGCCTGACAAAGTGATGATGCAGTGTAGTGTCATCAATGCAGGAGTTAAGTGTTTTGAAGACAACAAGCTCATCTTTTAACTAGAGTGTAAGCAGGAATGTGGAAGAGGGAATATAGAATGTGGCATTTGGCGTGCTAGTTTCCCCTTTTTAGCTACAAGGAGTAGCTTTTTAGCTTTTTCCCCTTTTTAACCAAGGAGTCCTGAGTATATGAAGTCAGCCCAGTGGAAGAGGCACCACACTGAGAAACAAACTAACTTGTTTTACCCAAACAACCTGAATAACCAAATAATTCGCCCTACATGGTCTTCTGTTTTCCCACCAATACAATTGAAAATATTGTTTGTCACATGGTGTGGTGTTTTGAAGTCTTCCTTGATGAACTTGCCAAAAGCACTGACCATGGCTGCATGTTATGACGATGGTAAGGAAGTGCGTGTGTGTGCTCACATAGGACACAGGAGTACATTATGAAGGAAAGTGGGGAAGGCTTCTGCTTTAGAGTACATATTTTCAAAAAGCTTTTCTTCGTACTAGATATGTTATTTTACTGCTTTCATTGTTGTTACTTTCCTACTTGTTACCTGAAATTTTCTCTAAGATTCTTCACCCTCCATGAATTAGAAGGACATCAGGGATTCTCTCACTCTTGTAAATAAGTTCCCTAAGCCCCAAGGGGTGACTGCCTTTTCATCCATGTGGAGGAAAAGGATGGAGGAGAGAATTCATATTGTTTGAGATTCACCTGAATAATTCCTCCCGCATTGCTCGCTGTGACAATATTCCTTTTTCCTCCATGAGCTGACCGTGGAAAGACTGTCACTCTACCCATTCACTCTTGTCACTTGGTGCGAAGTTGTCCCAGTACAAACATTGGCAATGCAACTGTGAGATCTACCCTGGGGTTGGTAAGCTCAGAGAAGCAAGACCAAGGGAGTTCAGGGCACCCCAAGGGCTCAGGCTGCCAGACTATCACTTTACAGTCACAGCAGGAATATATTTTTGGTAATTGAAGCCTAGTTAGGATTCTGTTTTTGGAAAATGATTGCTTTTTCTTTAGGGGGCAGACGTCTCTGCAGCTCCACTTTAGAGCTAAAAAGGTGCACTGCTTAGACGACAGTTTCTTCCCATGAAGTCACATAGTAGGTGTTTCTAAGTGAATAGCAAATACATAGAAATCACAGAATATTCAAGGCAAGAGTTCCACAGGACCCTGTGATCGAATCTCCTCATTTAATGAATGAAGTGAATGAGGCCCAGAGCAGTTAGAGCGTGTGAGGGCACACGGCTGGCTCACAGCTGAGACTTTAATCCAGATTGTCCGCGTCCTGGTCCAGTGCTCTTCCCACTGCCTTGAGATCCATTTACCAGCCTTCCAAGAAGACACCCATTGCCTCTTGCAGAATTTAGAGACTATTTTTTAAAAGCTCGGAACTAAACCTGTGACTAATTAAAATAGAGTGTTCCGCCGCCTTTAAGTCGCCCACTAAAAATCCACTGCTTCATGTCCCAGTGCGCCCGAGGCCTTCTGGGTGACCAGCTCAAAGAAAGATTATTGTCTCAACTCAGTTCTCTGTGTCTAGGAACCCACAAAATGGAAATCACTTTACTTGGGGAAGAACAAGAGGATGAGATGAGATGAAAAGGAAGCATGTTTAAATGGATAAAAGGAGGTACTTTTTTTCCCCACTACACACAATTGACCTGGGGAACTCACTGCAGCAGGATATTAAGATCAATGGTGAAGATTTGTGTTTTAAAAGATTAGACATTTCACATGCATATCATCAACAGCAAGACTCAACAGGATAAAAGTGAGACGGATGAAAGTTCTTACGCTTCAGTGCATACGTTGATCACCAACTGGGTCAGGTGAAAAGAAAAAAAGTTGTCTACCTGATTATCTAAGATTTCACAGGAAGGTAGATTTGGGGGTATTTGGCTATTCCAGTTACCACTACTTGTAACACATCGCTCCAATCTAGTGATGTAAAACCGCAGCCATTTAATTACGCTCATGGATGCTGCGGTTCAGGAATTTGGAGAGGGCAGAGCAAGGATGGCTTGTCTCTGCCTCGTAATATCTGGGGAGTCGTTGGTAAGACTTGAACAGCTGGGGGTGATTGGAGGCTGGGGGCTGGAACCATCTGAGAGCTTCTTTACTCATATGTCAGACCCCTGGGGTGACTTCAAGGCTCACTCCACTGAGACTGTCAACTGGAGCACCTCCATGTGGGCTCCAAGAGGGAGTGTCCCCAGAGAACACTGTTTCAAGAGAAGCAGGTGAAGACTATAGTATCCTTTCTTCCCTATGAGAGAATGGCAGGGTCACCCCACAGAAGAAAAAGTAGACGGGAAAAGGTTTTGCAGCCCTTTTTGGAAAATGTAATCTGCTGGGGAAGAGGGTGGGGAGAAACGTGAGATCAAAAGAACACACGGTCTAATACATGAACAGACAATCACAGTACAAGAAAACCACAAGCTAGTTATCACCCCCCTCTTTTAAATACTGCCACAGGATTCCTTTGTCCCCTTTATAAGAGCTGTCACATTTACATTCTTCATTCATTTTCTGTCCTCCCACAAGACTGGAATCTCCATGCATCTGACCAGGTTCCCGCTGTATATCCTATGCCTAAAAAAGCACCAAGTACATAATAGGTGTGCAGTATATATTTGTGGAAAGACCAGGTGAGGAAAACACTTAATAGAGGAGAGGCAACAGGATCACGGGAGTATAGGCAGTAACAATAACTCTAGCTGATGAAAGTGAAATTTGTGTGGGTCTTGAAAGTTTTACATAAAAAAAGAGAAATAAATTCTTGTCCTTAAATCTCCTCCAGAGACTTCCACTAGCCGAATATAAAAGGGCATATTCTTATTCCAAGTGTACAGGCTGCATGGAGCATTATAGGTTGCTTTTGTTTGCAAATGATGGAAAACACAGACTCCACTGGTTTAATAAATAAGCAGTGCTTGTGTCACATAACAAGAGTCCAGAGGCAGGCAGGCTTACTCAGGGGCATTGCAAGATGGTGCCCACATGGGTAGCATCTCATACGGACGAAACAATATTCAGTAGGAAAGAGGGATGTTTCTTCTTTTGAGTAAAACCTTTTCTTTATTTGTTCTATCTTTCTTTTGTTCTTTTCTTTTCTTTCTTTTTCACTCTGTGACCCTGGATAGAGTACTGTGGTGTCATCATAATTCACAGCAACCTCAAACTCCTGGGTTCAAGGGATCCTCTTGCCTAAGCCTCCCAAGTAGCTGGGACTACAGGCCTGTGCCACCAGCCTGGGTACTTTTTCTATTTTTAGTAGAGATAGGGTTTCACTCTTGCTCAGGCTGGTCTCAAACGCTTGAGCTCAACCAGGCCACCTGCTTAGGCCTCCCAGAGTGCTAGGATTGCAGGCATGACCTGCTATGTCAGGCCTGAGTAAAATCTTTTCCTTAAGTCCCCGATGGAATTCTCACTCGCTCCCCTGTTGGCCAGAATTGTAACCCATGCACATAGTAAGCTCATTACTGATAAGTTGGGTCAGCCATGGGTTGCATCTCAGGGCTTGAACTGGAGCTTCTACCTTCCCTGAAGCACATGGCAATGCAGAGGAAGGTAGATGCCTAGAAATCAAAAAACAAAAGAATAGCTTGGGTTCTATTGGAAAGGAGAAAGAAGAGATGACCTGGGCAGTAAGCAAAAGTGTTTGCAACATTAATCTTGGTGAAGGTTAAGGCTCTATTTCCTTTGTGGATGAATATCACCTGACAGTTCTAGGTTTTGTTTATTGTTTTTGTTTCTTTCATCTCCTCTGTCCTTCTGTATTAGTAATCAGTTGAATAAATCAAGTACAATATGAATGAAGGAGTGTTATGGGTACAGTGTATATATGAATCTAAACAATTAAAAATACTTTCATTGGAGATGAATGCACTTTCAGGCACAAACCTGGATCCAATTTTTTCTGTTACACTTTGATAACCCCAGCTTGTACCATCCTTTTTCCTGGCTCTATACCCATGGCTTAGGCATTCCTCTGCCTAGGAAGTCCTCTATTTCACCTAGTAGACATTGCGGACTGACTCTCCTGCCCTCCATTCTATCCTTCTTCTACTAATCTAGTTGGAGAGATTGAAAACCTCAAAACGACATTTCCCATACTCCCTTATAGGTAGGATGTGGATTTCAAATAATTTCTGTCAACCAGGTGCCCTTTCGTATCTGAGACTTGCCAAGCAAATGTGAAACAGAGGCCACCACTGTGCTGCTGTTGCTGCTGCAAGGTGAACAAGGTCGTTGTAAAAAGGCATCTACCGCTGCTGGACTTGGCGTCCTCTTTGGGCATCTAGTTACCAGCTTTGTGGGCATTGACCAGCAATTGCAGCAGCAGCGCCGCCATCCTGGTTTCTGGAGCACAGCTACTATGGGGGCTCCCTGCACTCAATCCTCCTCCAGACATCTTCCAATGTTTGTGTAATCTCTGCTTAATTCTCAGTATGAAATCTTTCTCTGCTTGAAATATCTAGAGTGGTTTCTACTTCCTGCACTAAACCCCAGTTGGTAGACCACCTAACTTATAGTCACCCTTCCAGGCCAGCCTGAGTCTTCCCTGAACCTTCAGGTTACACTGGGCTCCCACGATGCCCTGCTATGTAAGCCCATGCCTTCCCTTCTTTTAGCTCCTGGCACTAGTGCCTGGCTCATACCAGGTACAGAGTCAACGTTTAATGAACTGAAGCTTCCTCTATCAAGATACCAGGAGATTCTCAAATCTAGCCTCAGAGTTGGTCTTCCTCATGCCTGGTCAGCAAAGCCTGGAGAACAAGTTGGCTCTGAATTTATACTGGATTCTAGATAAATCCATAAAGCCCCAGATTTTCCACACTATAACCCTGCATTCAAGAGGCCACACTAGAATTGAAGATTCAACCTGATCCCCAGGATAAAGTTGCTAAGGAACAAGGGAGATTGCTTATCTCAAGACTTACCATCTTACAGTTCTCATGACCTGTGTTTAATGAAGAGAGAGGCCCATGATGAGGCCAGCAATTATGAGAGCACTGGCTTTGGAGCCAGGAAAACCCAAGTTAAAGGGTGTATAACCTTCAGAAAGTTACTCAGCTTGTCTGAACCTCAGCTTTTTCCATCTATAAAATGAGAATAATAAAAACAACATAACAGGGGTTAAAAAAGATTGTATACATAAAATGCTCAGTACAGGACATGCCCACAGGAAGTGCTCAGTATTCATCAGTTGCTGTTGTTATGGCCATAATTGTTGTTAATACAGGTTACAACAATGCTGTTGCTTTACCTAAGTTTTCCTTCAGTCTAAATAGACTTAGATGGGATTAGTCTAGAGTGCACTTCTCTACACCTTCACCGAAGGTGTTCCATTTTATACACTGATGTAATCAATCCTTTTTGCAAAAGACGCACTCAGGCCCAAGTTTGAGGCTATTCTGGGGAAACACCAAAACCATCTATGTCGGTGGTTGTTGACCCTAGTTGAAAGCAGAGTTGAGAGTTAAAAATAGAACAACAACAACAAAAAAAAAAACACAAACAAACAAAGAAACAACAACAACAATAAAAACTCCAAAACAAAAAAACAATGTTTGTGTCCCTTGATCAGAGAGTCCCATTTAATAGGGCTCAAGCTTCTGTGGTTCTTAAAGCTTCCCAGGTAATTGTAATGTACAGCTGAGAGCCACTTATCAATGTGGGGAAGATTAGTCCTTCCATTATATCTGGGAGAAAAACAAAGCTGCTCTTACTTCTCTATAATCTCCACCACAATGTAGGGGGGAAAGAGGACTCAGGATTACAGTTGGATTACTCCACTTATAAATGTGGAAAAGACATTCTCATTATAAACCTAGGAAAATGGCTTATTGTGTTAATCTTCTGGTTTGTTCCTTGAGGTATCCGATATGATGAGAAGAGGAGTGACCAGAGATGCTCTAGGATAGGTTAGAAGCTAGTTTGGAAATACCTAGGAGAGAGTCAGGTTGGTTGCTGGGTCTCTATCCTGTTTCAGCACACACACACACACACACACACACACACACGGTTACCGATATGAGGTGTGTGCACTTTGATCCTGGGCAAATGAAGTGATCCTTGCTTTGGCATTAAATTTACCAGTATCTAAGTGCCAGAGATAGCTGGTGATAGCTGGGAGCATACTCAGAAATAAAGAATATCTGAAAAAGATACCTCTTTGGTTTCTTTTCAATTGTTAAGCAATATACAAAAATATATAGAAAATTGAGAAAACAGAAAAACAGAATGCACTGTAGAAGAAACTAATAGCAAGAGCTAAGACCTGTATAGGTTTAGGTGCTGGGCATGGCTCTAAATCCTTTACCATATAAATTCATTTACCCTCCTCACTACAGCTTTCCGAGGTAGAATTCCAACTCCATTTCACAGATGAAGCAGGACCTAGAGCCGTTAGCTGACTTGTCCAAGGTTGTCCAGCTACTAAGGGAAGAGCAAAAATTTAGATTCAAGTTGCATTTCTTTTTCTGAGACAAGGTCTTGTTCTGTTACCCCAGGTAGAGTGCAGTGCCATCATCGTGGTCACAGCAGTCTCAAACTCCTGGCCTCAAAGTGATCCTCCTGCAGGGTGGTGCCTGTGGCTCAAAGGAGCAGGGTGCTGGCCCCATATGCTGGAGGTGGTGGGTTCAAACCCAGCCCTGGCCAAAAACTGCAAAAAAAAAAAAAAGTGATCCTCCTGCTTCAGCCTCTGTAGTAGCTAAAGCTCCACAAAACCTTCATTTTTCTTTTTTTTTTTTTGTTAATTTTTTTATATTTTTTATTGAAATGGTCATGCTGCATTTAACAAGGTATGGCCCACCTCAGGGAGATAATTCATAAAGTGAGCTGTATTCAAGGATTCAATATCAATTGCTAAAGTAGCAAAAGTTAATCTCATTTGCACTCATCTATTTGACAAATATCTGCTAAAGGTGTCCTCATATAGCATACCATTCCAGGCTCCACTATCAAGATATTGACTAGTATAAAAGGCTACCTGTTCATTCATTCCTATAACATTGAACTCTCAAGAATATCAATAAAATAAAGCATTTATAAGTGACACAAATTTAGAAAATTAAAAAATGTTGTAACTGGGGCGGCGACGGCGGCTCAAAGGAGTAGGGCGCCAGCCCCATGTACTGGAGGTGGCGGGTTCAAACTTGACCCCGGTCAAAAACTGCAAAAAAAAAAAAATACTGTAACTAGCTGGGCATGGTGGTGTGCATTTGTAGTCCCAGCTATTGAGGAGGCTGAAGCAGGAGGATCACTTGAGCCCAGGAGTTTGAAACTAGTCTGGACAATAAAATATATCAAGACCCTGTTCCAAAAAAAAAAATAATAAAATGAAAAATTTAGAAGTACTGTAACTATTCCCTGATGACAAAATTCAAAACCAATCCTTCAAAACTTATGGAATGTTCACACACTTATTAGATGGAATATTTAGCATTATCCTCTCTATTTGCATCAATTAATAAACACACCTTGAACAATAAGTTAAATTTCACAAGTTTGGCTTTGTAGTATGTAGTGTTTTCAATTCAGAAATTTGACATTTGGTGAATGGATGGTTGCTTAGAAGAAAGGAACATAAGTGAATTAATAGGCAAGCAAGGATGGATGCTTGGCAATGCTCTACATGCTTAAAAATTTCATCTTTAAAATTACTTAGTGTTTTCTAGTTTGTGGAGTAGTAAATTATGACTCAGGAGGAAATTCTGTGTTTTTAAAACTTTTTTTAATTGAGAGTAAAAATTGTGTATATTAATAAGTGCATGTGATATTTTATATATGTACGCATTGTGGAATGCCTAGATTGAGCTAATTAACATATGCATTACCACACATATTTACCATTTCTTTGTGGTAAGAACACTTACAATTTACACTCTTAGAAATTTCAATCACAATATATTGTTCTTAACTGTAGTCACCCTGTGCATGAAAATTTTGATTTCTACCCTTTCCATAGACTAAACAAATAACTTCAAGCAAGTCATTGTTGTGAGGACTAAATGAGTTAACATACATGAATTATTTAATACTCTGCCTAATACAGCATATACAGATAAACAGCATATCCCAAACTGCCTTTGTATTGCAGTAATATATAGAAAAAAGCAAAAATTAAAAAGGTATAAAAAGCCATACAATACAAAATAAGTCCCTTTTGATCAATCTTTCTGCTGTTATTACCATTATTAAGGATTTCCAAGCAAAAGTAAGATTTTGTTGTCCTGAAGAGAGATTAATAAACCAGTAAATAACATTATTTGAGTCAGAACCAAGTAAAAGAACAGAAGTATTCTGGCTAAATTCCAACGTGAGTGATTAACATTCTCCAACTTCAAATGATTTTTATTATTAGCCAACATTTGTCCATCCCCAATAATACACACGTTGCATGAAGAGCACAGAATGAGACAGGCCTCCCTTGGCATGTTCAGGCTGCACATACTTTCCACTGTGGGTTCCCCTTTCTTTTTGACTGCTATTCCCATAGCTTTTCAACTCTCCCTTCAACCGTGGGATGTTTATTGACCCAGAGTACTAAATTATTTCCAAAAATCAAAAGAGAATATGAACACCTGTAGAATTCCAGTGAATTGAAGATGTACATTCAAAACATTTAATAGTTTTGATGTCGGTGAAGCAATTGATATTTAATGCTTTTTAACTCTGAGGCTGGGATTCATATACACGCTCTTTATGTTGCCCACAACGCTTTGCGGGAGGTAGATGGCACATCTGCGCTTTAGTCTTCAATCTGTACAAATGGACAGCGGGTCGACAACCTGCAGTCAATCTCAGCCATTTAGTCCAGTCTTTAGTCCTTCGAGTGTCCCAAGGCCCTTCTGCCTAGTTTTGCCTTTTTCCCAATGGAAGGAAGGGGTGGGGGAACGGGAAACAATTTAAACCCTCTTTGTAAGCGTGTGAATGAATTTCAAGTGTGCCAAACACCTCGGTCTTCCAACCTAATTAGAACACATAGAAAAGAGGCATTTTTTAGGACATTTTAAAACTTGCAGCCACACAATCCATCTGGAGAGTGCTACTGTATGACTTTGCCTTCCTTGCACCCACCACTAGACTCCCAAGGCGCCCGAGTGCGCTGCTTAGTAGCCCTTGTGGTGCGCAGCCCTGGAGGCGCTCAGTACAGAGCCCTGAGCAGGTTTTGCTACTCTCTGCATGCGACTTCGGAACCGCCTGCGATTATAAACCTCGATTGATAAAGGATTAATATGTCTCTGAGTCTTCCAAAGGTAGAAAGAAATTCACTTTCTTGTTACACAATAAGAATGTGTTATGAGATGCAAAAGTAAAGGTCGAAGCCTAGGAGATATGGATAGCATATAGGCGAAGGAGTGGTTAGGATTGCGAATCCCCAGCTCCCTGGGTTCGAATCCCAGGTTTGCTATTTGAGCACCTGCTATATGCCAGGCATTCGGAATACTGCAGTGAACAACATTGGCGAGGTCGCCGCTTTCTTGGGGGAACTATTATTAGCTTGGCTGCCTTGGTCAACTTTCTAAGTCCGGTTTCATCACCTGTATGGAGTACCTGCCTCATAGAACTGTTGTCAGGACTGAGATCTTGCACTGAGAGTTTGAGCACACAGGAAAGGTTGAATAAATTTTCGCGCTTCTTTTGCCCAGTACCAGAACAGAGCGGAAGGGAAACAGGTGCCCCAGATAAGGACGATGCTTTGAGCAGTTCTAAACAGGTGATAGACTCTGTAAGGGTGCTTAGCTGCACCTAGTAGGGGCCCTGGAAGCCAAGGTTCCTAAGGTAGCACATTACGAGAAAGTGAGTCCGGCACCCACCGACTCCAGCGGAGAACTCTGGAGGGACTTCTGGCAAAGGTTTCCCGCCGGAGTTCTCAAGGCGCCGTGATTAGCATTCGCTCCGCCTCCACCACTTTCCGGTCCGCTATTGGTCAGTATGCCGCGGCTGCCCGCTCCGGGCGGGGCCGGAGGGCTTAGAGGGGAGAGGCCGAGCCCGCGGGGCAGTGGGAGGGGACGCGCGGTGAACGTGGCGGGGCGGCCCACCAACCGAGCTCGGGCCTGAGGGGGCGGGGCCGAGGCGGGGCCTCCCGGCGGGCATTAGAAGCAGGTGACCCGGGCTGGGAGCTAGAGGGCAGTCAGCCTGCGGCTGTGATTCCACCACCGCCGTGCGCGTTTCTGTTTCTACTAGAGGTGGGCGAAAGGGTGCGAGAGCGCGGGGGAGGAGTCGAGCGGTGCGCGTCCCGTGAGCGCCGCCACCTCCCCCAGGAGTCCGCTGGAGCGCGGAGCCCCCTGCAGGGGAGGAGGCGAGCGGCGAGCTGGACGCGGCGGCGGGCGCTCACCATGCAGTCGCCGCCGGGCCAGCGCCGGCTGCTCACGGTGCTGTGAGGCGGCGGAATCCTCCGGCCGCCTCATCCAGCCTTCCTCCCGCTCAGGTGCTGCCAGGCGTGCTCGCTTTCCGTCCGGCTCCCGGACCCGGGAGGAACGCACGGCCTGCCCCTGCCCTGCTCTGTCTGGATCATGCGGGGGGCCCCCGAGGAGGAGAGGACGAGTGCCCGGCCTGCGCCGCCCATGTTCTGGGGGCGCCTCCCTCTCTGAGACGCCCCCACCTGCTGCCATGTGCCGCCACCACGGGTACCGAGCCTGTAGCTAAACTTTCCCGGCGCCGGCCAGGCTCTGAGTCACGTTTCTGAGCGGAGTGTCCCGGGGTCAGAGGACCGAGGCTGGCTGCGGACTATCTGCTCCTCTCGGCGGGATCCCGTGGAGGTGAGAGCCTGCGCGCCTTCCCTCTCTCCTTGTTCTTCTCCGGGTTCATCTGCCCTTTTCCGGAGGGCTGAGTGCTCTGGTCTCGGGGCACAGATTGGAGGACCCAGCTAAGGAAAGAGAGGGTGGAAGAGTCAGTAGTTTGGCTCCAGGAGGTGGAGGGAAGGAAAGGAGTGGGGTTAACTTAGAGATTCGGGAACCACTTGCGGGGACCGAGCCGTTGACGCTCTTTTAATGGGGAGTGGTTGCAATTATTCTTCTCCTTTTTTAAAGAGTCCTTTCCCTGGAATTGGAGCTCTAGCCGTCCCTCCCCAGTCCTATCCACCGAGGAGCTGAGCGCTGCCAGCGGAGGCAGCGCCTTCCCGAAGCAGTTTATCTTTGGACGGATTTCTTTAAATAAGGAAAAAGAAACCAACAGGTTGCCAGCCCCGGCGCCACACACAGGACGCCGGAGGGGGAAGCCCGACTGGGATTCCTCTGCCTGCGTCTTCCCCTCTCGGGCTGCTGGAGGCGAGGGGAGGAGGGGGCGATGGCTCGGCCTGACCCGTCCGCACCGCCCTCGCTGCTGCTGCTGCTACTGGCGCAGCTGGCGGGCCGGGCGGCGGCCGCCTCCAAAGCCCCAGTGTGCCAGGAAATCACGGTGCCCATGTGCCGTGGCATCGGCTACAACCTGACGCACATGCCCAACCAGTTCAACCACGACACGCAGGACGAGGCGGGCCTGGAGGTGCACCAGTTCTGGCCGCTGGTGGAGATCCACTGCTCGCCCGACCTGCGCTTCTTCTTGTGCTCCATGTACACGCCCATCTGCCTGCCGGACTACCACAAGCCGCTGCCGCCCTGCCGCTCCGTGTGCGAGCGCGCCAAGGCCGGCTGCTCGCCGCTCATGCGCCAGTACGGCTTCGCCTGGCCCGAGCGCATGAGCTGCGATCGCCTCCCGGTGCTGGGCCGCGACGCTGAGGTCCTGTGCATGGATTACAACCGCAGCGAGGCCACCACGGCACCCCCCAAGCCCTTCCCAGCCAAGCCCACCCTCCCAGGCCCGCCCGGGGCGCCGGCCTCGGGGGCCGAGTGCGCCGCCGGGGGCCCGTCGGTGTGCAAGTGCCGCGAGCCTTTCGTGCCCATCCTGAAGGAATCGCACCCGCTCTACAACAAGGTGCGGACGGGCCAGGTGCCTAACTGCGCTGTCCCCTGCTACCAGCCGTCCTTCAGCCCGGACGAGCGCACGTTCGCCACCTTCTGGATCGGCCTGTGGTCGGTGTTGTGCTTCATCTCCACGTCCACCACTGTGGCCACCTTCCTGATCGACATGGAACGCTTCCGCTACCCTGAGCGCCCCATCATCTTCCTGTCAGCCTGCTACCTGTGCGTGTCGCTCGGCTTTCTGGTGCGCCTGGTCGTGGGCCATGCCAGCGTCGCCTGCAGCCGCGAGCACAGCCACATACACTACGAGACGACAGGCCCCGCGCTGTGCACCGTCGTCTTCCTGCTGGTCTACTTCTTCGGCATGGCTAGCTCCATCTGGTGGGTCATCTTGTCGCTCACCTGGTTCTTGGCTGCCGGCATGAAGTGGGGCAACGAGGCCATCGCTGGCTATGCGCAGTACTTCCACCTGGCTGCATGGCTCATCCCCAGCGTCAAGTCCATAACGGCGCTGGCACTGAGCTCCGTGGACGGGGACCCGGTGGCCGGCATCTGTTACGTGGGCAACCAGAACCTGAATTCACTGCGTGGCTTCGTGCTGGGCCCACTGGTGCTCTACCTGTTGGTGGGCACACTCTTCCTCCTGGCGGGCTTCGTGTCGCTCTTCCGCATCCGTAGTGTCATCAAGCAGGGCGGCACCAAGACGGACAAGCTGGAGAAACTCATGATCCGCATTGGCATCTTCACGCTGCTCTACACGGTGCCGGCCAGCATAGTGGTGGCCTGCTACCTGTACGAGCAGCACTACCGCGAGAGCTGGGAGGCGGCCCTCACCTGCGCGTGCCCGGGCCCCGACGCCGGCCAGCCGCGCGCCAAGCCCGAGTACTGGGTGCTCATGCTCAAGTACTTCATGTGCCTCGTGGTGGGCATCACGTCCGGCGTCTGGATCTGGTCCGGCAAGACGGTGGAGTCATGGCGGCGCTTCACCAGTCGCTGCTGCTGCCGCCCGCGGCGGGGACACAAGAGCGGCGGCGCGATGACCGCGGGGGACTGCTCCGAGGCGAGCGCGGCGCTCACGGGCAGGACCGGGCCTCCGGGCCCCGCCGCCACCTACCACAAGCAGGTGTCCCTGTCGCATGTGTAGGAGGCCGCGGCTGGCCGAGGGACCTGGGCTAGGACGTTGACGGGAGGGGATGTTTTGTTGATAGTTTTGCCAAGGTCATGTACGTTTACTCCATGGTGCTGATGCCCCTCCCGGGGCAACGTGGAGAGAGGGAAACGGGTCGGTTTCAAGGGAAACCTGTCCCAATTCTCAGAGGGGCTCAGCTCACGTGTATTCTATTTTGCGTTTCTTACTACCTTACTTAAGGGAACCCTCTTTTTAATTTATATGTATTTTCTTAATTTGCAACTTTGTTGCATTTTGGCAACAAACTTTACTTTTGCTTTGGGGGCTTTACAATCCTAAGGCTGGCATTGTAATGAAGTTCCACTTGGTTCAGGTTTATTTGAGCTGTATGGTCTAAATTGGGAATATATATTTCCTATACCTGTGTCTTTTTCAAAAATGTGAACAGTGAAAGTTTGGGTTGCTGTGACCGGGAAGTTGTCCCGGGTGCTAGCCTCTCCTTCCATTGCCCACATGCATAGTGAGCTACTGTTTATGGCCCCAAGTCATACCAAGGAGGGGGATCATAATGTGGCTAGGGCCTTCCCAAAGTGACCAAGTTAGGGAAGTGCTTAGTAATTTTGTTTTCATCCTTAGCTCTGTTTAGGGAGCTTTGGCTTTTTCCCTGTAGTTCTCGTAATTAATTATTCTTATTCTTAACAGCACAAGCTGTTGTGTCTTGAATAAGTTAAAGGTAGCATTATCACGTGTCTGGTATAAATATTTGCAGTGTGAGAACCTAAGGGATGGTGATTGATTGAGCTTGAATTCTAGACTGGTGAGATGGCAGCTGTGTGCCTGAGAGGGAGTGGGTGGTTCTTAATAGACTTCAGTGATCCCTACTTTTTCTTTTTAAAAAAGGAATTTGTGTTATAATTTTAATTGAAGTATATACCCACTCTCTTCTTCTGGAAGTACTTAGAGATAGTTGGGAGCTCCTTTTTAGATGTAAGGACTAAAATGGATATACTTCCAGTAATTAAAGTAAATTTCCTACACTTATCTGCTCCGCCCTCCCAGCTCCACCTCCTTTATCATGTTAAACAGTCGTTTTTGCTTTTCTTATTCCTCCTCTCCTGGAGTGCGGTGATTAGAAACCACATCCACCCTTGAATGAAGTACTTGCACTGGGGGAGGGAGGCTGGCTACCTGTGAATAAACATTGGCTGCACTGAGGGAAAATAAGTGTCCCTGGACTTTGGACTAGCTCATAGCCAGATACTCTAAAAGAAGCAAGACACTGCTCTCTGGAGTCTCAGAACAAATGAGACCCCTAACCTGCTTGCATAAGATTTTAAAATATGGATCAGTGTAATAATGCCATCACGGAGACAGAAGCCCCTTTTCCACTCCCATCTCTATGTTTTTCTTTTCCTTCTCTTCTGTGAAAGCCTCTGTATGTTGATGATTACACACACACACAAACACTTCTTTGCTATTACAGAATTGAGTTTGCTTTTCTAATCTGTTTAACCTTTCCTTCATTCATGTATGAAAGCCTATATATTGATGAATAATACACACAGAGTTTTCTTTGCTATTAGAAAATTCTGTTTGCTTTTCTAATCTGTTTAACCATTCATTCATGAAGAGTATGAGGCCATTCCTGGGGAAGCGGGGGTAGTGACAGCCAGCAAAATACCAAGATCGACTGGGGACTAAATTTACAAAGCTAAAATGGCCAAAGCAATTAAAATTTGAGAAAAACCTCCCTAGACACTTGTACTTCATTTATATCAAAATTGGGAAAATAAAATTTAAGCCTACTTCAAGTTTTTGGATATTAAGTAGACAAAGGCACAGATTCCTATAGGGAATTTAAACACTAGCCGGTGGGAGAAACCTACTATTATAGTTTTAAGGACTCTCAAAAGCTGTTCACGTTTACAAAATGCACTGTTCTTACACAACTTATCCTCTGAATCAAAACTAAAATGTCAGTGGATTTGACAAAGCCTAGTACAAATAGCTACAGAACTTTGTGCCTATCTTTCTTTTCTGTTTATTCCTCTAGGAAGAAACCTCTTCCTAGACTCTTGAATAAGATTCCCTGTTTGAGCACCAGTACCTCTTCTGTTTTTCAAATGACCTTTTCTGATGACCTTGAACTTGTCTCTCATTTGTCTTCCCAGAATGCCTTCAGTCACCCTGCCTAATTTGGGTTGTCCCCCACTTCCTTCCTTTTCTTTTGGAGGAATCTAGAAGTGATGGCCAGGGTACCCAAAAGTTGTGGGATGAGGTGGATGAGAGTGATTTAGTTCATGTTTAAAAAAAATTGGTTTTTCATTTTAGCCACATGCTAAACCTAAAAACAACAGCTAACTTGCTTAAGAAATAAGAGTTGGAACAAAAGATGCTAAGGCCAAGGGGAGGCAATGTAAGCGATGCTCTTTGGGGTCTAGTTCCAGGCCAACTTGCAGAGGCACACTTTGTTTCATCTCTATTCTCAACCTTCATCTCCCTCTCTCTTCCCTCATCCCCTAAAAAAAAAAGAAACAAAGTTAAAGCTTACCTGTTTCCCTAAAATCTTACTAATGTTAGCCACCCCAGGGGAGAAAAACTACACCTATTTATGCCCACTCCCTATTTTCATCCATATACTTATTTTCCCCTGATTTGCATTTTATTATGAGAACAAATCATACTTAGGAAAGCAGTTGTAAAATGAAAGGTTATTGGGTAGTTCAGCAGCTTTTCACAGCTAGCCTTAAGAAACTGGGGAGGACTTCAGGCCCAGTTGAGTCTCTTAGGTACAGCTTCAGGATGTCCCTTTCACAGTTCAGCATTAAGTAACGTCTTCATATATTAGGGGTTAGTATACAGATAGCTATCTCAAAACCTAGTGAGACCTCTCAGTGAGTCCAGATTTTGGAAAATCATTTAAATTTATATCACTTTCCTCCTCACATTTTGAACTTGTCTAAATTGGCTGGAAATAATTTTTCTTGGTGCCTTATTGGTTTATCCTTGCAAACCTTTGTCATATTTTCACATGACCATTACCAGTGATCAGGGCCCGTGCGTATGTGTCGTGTATAATTGTGTGCATGTACAAGCTTAAATAATGTGCCGACAGCACTGTTTCAAAATTGGTATTCATTAGGCTGTTCCCTCCTGGGCCAGGGCTGCACTAATCCTGACACTGGCTGCCAGGAGACAACCTCATGGATCACACACCAAACCTTAACAGCAGCATCCCTGACCCGTACTCTCCAGCACAGAATGGAACCCCAGAGCTAGGAAACGGAGTTGTATATTTTAATGAACTGCTACCCCTGCTAAAGCAGCTTCTTTCACTTTTGTGCTCTATAGAAAGACCAAGGGGGGGCGGGAGGGACAAAGCTTTGAATAACTGCTTTCTAACACCGAATGTGGCCAACGGACAGAGAACATCAGAAATGTAGGCAGATGTGCGGGACAGTGGCTGAGAATTGCCTGCTCCCTCTGCAGGCCCTTTCTTGTCTCCAAAGTCCAATCAAGTGATCCTGGGAAAGAAGTCTGCTGGGTTAGGGAGGATGGTTCTGAAGGAAAACATTACCAAGACATTAAAGAAGGAAGAAAGGTAGGCAGGATCTAAGTAACCTGACTCAAAACTCTCAAAAGCTTCTAGCACCTTGATGACAATTACAGGATTTATTTCCGCCAGGATAATGTCTGTTTGTGGTACATCATTTGAAGACAATATTACTTCATGTTGTTACAAACTGTACAGTATGTATGTTCTGTGGATGTGTGTATACATAATATATATTATATATATGAGAGATTTAGTGACTTTTGATACGGGTCTGGTGCAGGTGAATTTATTACTGAGCCAAATGAGGCACATACCGAGTCAATAGTTCAAGTCCAGGGCATTCAGTACTTTTTATGATTTCTGTATATGTGTAGTGCCTGTCCCATGCAGTATAGTCACTATCACATTAAATCCAGAACTTAGAAATCAGAACCAGTGATATTTTACTTGTAGACAATCAACTTGAATCTATAAATTATTACTGGCAGATTGATTATAATTCTGAACCCATAACACTAACAAAAGCAAACCCAGAGCATCTTGATGAGAAGTTTTTGTTTTGTTTCTGGGAGTCAGTAGAACAGCAGTTGTATGTGGTTATGTTAGTCTCAAGATAATTTGTTGACATTATTTCAGAAAAATTTTGTATGTATTATATTTGTGGGAAGGTGAAATAATGGTTTGAGATTTTTATCAAATATGGAGATTGGTTATTTATGAAAAACAAAGAAATGTCTATTTTTGTTTCTTTGTTCCCAATTATTGTAGATAAATTTTAAAATGCATTAAAGCAATGGTAAAGAAAATTAAAAGATGCTGTACAAGTCTTTTTCTCCTGTTTTTACAGAGAGACACACTGCTTTCTAACAGTATTTGAGGAGATAAGTACTTAAAATATGAGCAGCAAAAATTTTACTGATAAGTCAAGCCAAGCAAATACCTGTCATCAGAAATAGAACTGATTAAAACATGTTTGACTTGACTATACTCCCTAGGTTTTCCTGCAGATCCTGTGTCTGTTTCATGGTTCACCTGAAGAAACGAAGGGAGATACAAAGATACAGAACGGGGACATAGCCTGAGATCGCGTTCTATCTTCTAAACCCTCTGTGTTTATACTGAACCTACCTGAATAGAGACTGCACTATTCTTTTTTATTTTTAGAGACAGTCTCCCTTTTGTCACCCTCGGTAGAGCGCTGTGGCATCACAGCTCACAGCAACCTCCAGCTCTTGGGCTTAGGCGATTCTCTTGCCTCAGCCTCCTGAGTAGCTGGGACTATAGGCGCCCGCCACAACACCTATGTTTTGGCTATATTTTGTTGCAGTTTGGCCAGGGCTGGGTTTGAACCCGCCACCCTCGGTATATGGGGCTGGCCCCACTGAGCCACAGGTGCCGC
This sequence comes from Perodicticus potto, assembly GCA_963574655.1. Lineage (NCBI taxonomy): Eukaryota > Metazoa > Chordata > Mammalia > Primates > Lorisidae > Perodicticus > Perodicticus potto. The sequence goes on from CAUYRH010050046.1 coordinate 26,858, forward strand.
CAAGAGACTGCACTATTCTGTGTGTCGGGTTGGAGGGCAGGAACTTCCAGAACTTTGTATCATTCTGCAGTTGGACCCACAATTTGGTATTGAGCTCAAAATATAAGTAGAGAAGCCAAGACGAGAAGGTAAAGGCTGATTTGGGGTTGGCTTCTCCCTGATAAATGTGGACAGATGCTTAGTGAACCTGAGATACTACTGTTGGCCTATCTGCTACTGATACTGCTTGGGCAAAATGCAGATTAGCCATTAATTCAGCAAACATGCCTGGTATGTCAAAGTTCTCCAGGAATGCCCTGAGATGTAAGAATGTAGGAGAACATAATTAGGATTTAAAATGTTTAGGGGAGACAACAATCCAGTAAGAGGTGAGTTAGCAATGTGGGCACATGCATTTCACTGTCATCGTGAGTGCCGTGAACTTTATTAGATTGGTACATAAGTCCGGGCAGTTGGGAGAGGCAGACTAGACCTTACAGCAGTAAGCTGCTGGAAGAACAAATGCGCCATCCTTGTGGGGGACTGCCCATCCTCCCCAAGCTTTCTCCGTGCTCATTTCTCCCAGGGGAGCGGGGGAGGCAAAGTCACAGGCTGAAGCAGAAACTTCAGCTATAGGACTTAGAAAGTTGGAGAATTAAGTGTGCCCAGAGTCATATTGGCTATAATGCTTCTTTTAGTGATTTACTTAGAGAGCTCTATAGTTTGTCACAGATGGAAAAAGTGGAGTGGCAAAAGGTTGTGAGCAGATTTAGGAGCCAGGATGATCAGGGATTCAAATCCCAGCTCCACCAGTTTGGGGCTGTTTGATTATGGACACATAACCTCTTAGTGTCTCGGTTTTTTCATCTGTGAAAGGGGAATAACAGTACTTAGAATTCAGAACATTGAAAGGATTAAGTCAGGCCAAGGCAAAGTTACAGTAATTAAAGCAAGGGAGCAGCAGCTGTTCTGACATGGAATGGAAAAGGAATTGAGAGACTAGGTTTTCAAATTTGATCTGCATAAGAATCATTTGGGGTTCCCATTAAAATGTAGATTCCAGGCCTCAGCTCTAAGAGTTGAGATTCAGTAGCTCTGTGGCCCAAGAAGCTATTTTTTTCTAAATAAACTTTCAAATGTAGATTTACAAAAAAAGTTGCCAAGATAATTCTGGGTTTCTGTGTGCCCCTTATCCATTTCTCCCTAATATTAACATTTTATATTATCATGGTACATTTGTTAAAACAAGTCAGTGTTGGCTCATTACTGCTAAGCCCAGACTTCATCAGGTTTTCCACTAATGCTCTTTATCTGTTCCAGAATCCGACCCAGGATACCACATTGCATTTAGAGAAGCTTCCTTTTCACAGGCTATTCCAGCAGACAAGAGGCAGGTGTGTTGGGGACCACATCTTATGAAACACTGGGGCGTTTAAAGGACCAAAATATGTCAGGCTGCCCCATCTCCAAGTTGGGGCAAAGAATACAAGTTTGAAACAGAAGGTGGACAGGATGGCTATAGAAGGTTGTTTTCAGAGATGAGAGATTAAATTCCCTCTATAGGATAAGAGAGAGTTACCTTAAAAACAAGATATCCAATGCCAGATAAAATAGGGTTTGGAAATGAGAATGCCACTGAGTCCTCAGCTGAGACTGAAACGGGGTAAGTAGGGATGTGAGCAGATCAACAGAATTGGTTAAGTGCAGCACCCTGGGAACAGCTGCTTTAGGGAAGGCAGGAGGGATGCACTAAGTGTTAAGAAAGATTGCAGGAGGCCAGTTAGCCTGGGAGCCGTATAAAACCTGCATTTTCTGCAACCTGGAGCTAATGCTTTGGAAATTGGTCACACTGACCACCATCAAGCACTGCCCCATCGGACATTGGCAGAAAAGGTCAGGTTGAAGCTGGGATGATTTTGTTGAGGGAGGGTCCTCAGGCACTTGGCTGAAACAGGGTGGACAAAACACTTGAAGCCCTGCCTTTGGAAAAGTCCATTCTCATAATGAGGAGATCCAGGAACCACCTGGTAGATAAAGGTTTGTAGAATTGAGAATGTTACGAAGATAGTTTTTGTCATTTTCAAAGCTAACAGACAAATTTGGGAATCCTTGGAGGTATTTTGAAGCACTACTGATTTCTCATTGAAGACCGTAGGTTCTGGGACTATCACTATTCTAATCATATTCAAATTACTTAGCTCCCTACTAGCAGTTACAATATCCCCTAACCTGTTCCTTTGGAAAGAATGTTAACCTTTTTTCTAAGGACTCAGGATTCCTCTTAGTTTCCCTTTCCCAGTAGATTGTTCTTCCTGTACCTTAGAAACCCTAAACCACAAACTGGTGCTCGTAAAATTTATTTCAGATTAAGCACGTGTTCTCTCACTTGCTAAACCCGTTTACAATAGTTCAGCGGAAAGGAACCAAACGTGGTTCCTGTGTCCTAGGGAACCAGACTTTCCCTGAAGGGCTCCTAGATCCTGTGTCCTGCTTGCTGCCACAACGTCAGGCCTAAACAGGTCCATGAGCTGAGCGGCTGGCTGTTAGAGTGTAGGTGATCTATCCTTCACTTAATACATGCTGGGTATAATCTACACACCCTGGATGGAAACCAGCACTTACCTGGGAGGTGCTCTGCAGGCCGTCAAGTGCTTTTCCAAGCAGTTCTGTTCTCAGCAATGAGGCTTCTGAGTGATGAACAGTCAAGTCAGAGTCATCTCAAATGTGGTTAGGGAGAAGGGGTGGGTGATGAAAAGATTTTAGCTCACCTACATACCGTAGCTAAACTAGTTTCCAGAAACACTGCATAACATGAATATGGAATGAAGACCGCATTGCTTAACAGTTAAAATGGCTTTTGGCACTTTTTTAAAGTCACAGAATAATGCATTTAAAACCGTAGGTAAGCTAGACCAAAAACTGAAGCTTGAGCTGTTGCTAAAAGCAGGATTTAGAGCCGTTGGATTTCAATAATGTATAGGCATATGGGTACATAAAGAGGACTTGTGAAAGGGCCAGGATAAAATCTCTTTAACCAGAAACATTGGGTATGGTTAGGAAGAACAATAGGAAATTGCTGATAGGAAACCATTTGTGACCTATTAAAAAATAGCCATTTCACTTGCTTTGGATATGTGTTTTAGATTTGTTGTTGTTGTTGTTGCAGCTATCATTGTTGCTTTAGCTGGCCTGGGCTGGGTTCGAACCTGCCAGCCTCCGTGTATGTGGCCCCCGCCCTACCCACTGAGCTACAGCACCACTCTGTTTCAGATTTTTGTCTTTTCCTTATAATGAAAATATAAAGGTTTACAATATATCAGAGTGAAATTTTTATTGATGTCTATATTACAATAGTTTAAAAAACTGAAAATGAAGATAGATTTGAATCCAGGTAGTCAGGTATTCCTTTTTATAATCCTATGTTAGGGAACAAATCTTTCCTAGGTACAGAATTCTGAGAAAACTGCCATAGTTACCATCTTACTAGCAACTCAAGTTTCCGTGCCCCATAACATTCATCAGAAAACCTACCTACTTTCATTGACATTATTTTTTAATTTTTATTAAATCATAATTGTGTACATTGGTGCAATCATGGGGCACAATGTGCAGACTTCATATACAATCTGAAATATTTTCATTGAACTATTTAACATAGCCTTCATGGCCTTTTAACCACTATATGAAGACATTTAT
>CAUYRH010050050.1:0-62606 GCA_963574655.1 Perodicticus potto
TAGTCCCAGCTACTTGGGAGGCGGAGGCAGGAGACTCTCTTGAGCCCAGGAATTGGAGGTTGCTGTGAGCTGTGATGCCACAGCACTCTATCCAGGGTGACAGCTTGAGGCTCTGTCTCAAAAAAAAAAAAAAAAAAAAAAAAAACAAAAACATACTATTTAAAATTGGTGGAGTTCAGGTGGCACCTAGTGTGAATATAAAGTGTTGTGTGAGTTGGTGAGGTAGCTGCAACCCCACTGGGCATCTAGAGCAGATTGTGCATTTATAGCATCTGGTTTTCTTCTTTCCTGAAAATGTTACTACAATAAAAATTAATCTGCCAATGCAGTTTTCTCAAAAATCTCTTACTCTCTCCAAGAAAAGAACATATGTTTCCTAAAGGGAAGACCTAAAATAAATATATGTATCAGTTTTCCCTTGATACTCTATTCATCTTGGTTTGCACTGGAGGTTTAACAATTTGGAATATAACGGATATTTAAATATACATTGGGGCAAAAACTGGGATGGTGCATAATTTCTGTTGGGGACAGCTGTCCTCAGCTTCTCATGCTGGGTTACTCTTACTACTGTTAAACCCCATGCTCACCAGTTGGAATATTGAGTACAGTGCAAAGGGAATTGGAGAGGGAAGTGGAATTTTAAAGTACCGTGTCTGGCCAGGGCCTGGGTCGTGCACTGTCACCACTAATCAGCAGTCAGGACTGGGACCCAGTGCCGTGGGAAACCTGGTTTTCCTGTCTGAGTGAATGGCTCCTCTTTCTCCTGGACAGGGATGGGATCCCGCCGTACAGGATCCGCAAGCAGCACCGCAGGGAGATGCAGGAAAGCGTGCAGGTCAACGGGAGGGTGCCTCTCCCTCACATCCCTGTAAGTACTGGCTCTGCCACTTCACGCCTGCGCCCTGCCACCCACAAGTACCTGGCTGTCCTGCCCTACAAGTTGAGCCACAGTGGCCCTAGACAATGGGAAAGTCACTTGGCCTACTTCCCATGAGCTCAGCACACGCCAGGTATACATATGTGATCTAAGTGACATTTGCACATGCTTGTCCCCTGCAGGCTGCAAGGGGCAGAGTGGTAAGTGACAGCTAAAACCCACCATCAATTTAGAGGGCAGCATGGCCAGTACCCTCCATAGGTGGCAGGAAGGGTCCTCTGCACAGCGCCCACCACGTGGTCTCTGTCACTGCTGTGACTGGGAGTAGCTTAGAGCTTCTGTCACTGATCTGGAGCCCAGACCCAGCCCCTGTGCATCTGCTTAACCCTGTGGCTCCGGCAAAAAGCCTGAGGGCATCTCTGTGCTCCCAGTCCATGTTACTGTAAGTGCTATGTCGGTCGAGAGGAAGTTTGAGGCCCGGCACTGTGGCCTGTGCCTGTAATCCTAGCACTCTGGGAGGCTGAGGCAGGTGGATTGCTTGAGCTGAAGAGTTTGAGACCAGACTAAGCAAGGGTAAGACACATCTCTACTAAAAATAGAAAACAAAAACAAAAAACTAGCCAGGCGTTGTAGTGAGTGCCTGTAGTCCCAGCTACTTGAAAGGCTGAGGCAAGAGGATTGCTCAAGCTAAAATATTTGAGGTTGCTGTGCACCATGATGATGTCATGGCTCTCTAGGTCAGGTGACTGATACTTTTTCAAAAAAAAATGGAAAAAAGATCGGCGCAGTAACTCAAGCCTATAATCCTAGCACTCTGGGAGGCTGAGTGGGTGGATTGCCTGAGCTCACAAGTTCGAGACCAGTCTGAGCCAGAGCAAGACTTGTCTCTAAAAAAAGATAAGCTGTGTGATTAAAGGATAATTAACGTGTGTTGGGAGCTGGGATTCCAGAAGTAAGCAGCTGTCAGCTCACTGTCCTCCTCTCCCAGTGTGCAAATTCCAAGTGAATATTTAAAATTAATGATGTGGACTACAGAGGAATAATGAAAGGATTTTGTATAAGAATAAAAATAAGCCGGGGGTTTTGGCAGGCGCCTGTAATCCCACCTACTCGGGAGGCTGAGGCAAGAGAATCACTTAAACCCAAGAGTTTGAGGTTGCTGTGAGCTATGGCATCATGGCACTCTACCAAGGGCTGCAAAGTGAGACTCTGTCTCAAAAAAAAAAAAAAAAAAGACATAGCTAGGTGTTGTGGCGGGCACCTATAGTCTCAGCTACTTGAGAGGCTGAGGCAAGAGAATCTCTTGAGCCCAAGAGTTTGAGGTTTCTGTGAGCTGTGACGGCACAGCACTCTACCAAGGGCTGCAAAGTAAGACTCTGTCTCAAAACAAAACAAAAAGAAAAACCAGAATAAACAAATGAATTTAAGTATTGGCCTTTTTGTGACTGAGCAATGGCAGGCCCCAGAGAACATCTTCACTTAAAGCTACCTCTAAAAGTTTCATCTTTTAGATCAAATTGTGGTTTCCCTAATTACAGCCTTGGGGGGCTTTGCTGGGCTGTAGGTCATAGAGCCAGCTTGGGGCAGAGCCAAGCACAGACTGTCATTAGCTTCCCTTATTTATTTTTCTTTTTTGAGACAAAGTCTCACTGTGTCACTCCTGGTAGAGTTCTGTGGCATCACAGCTCACAGCAACCTCTAACTCTTAGGCTTAAGATTCTCTTTCCTCAGCCTCCCAAATAGCTGAGACTATAGGTGCCTGCCACAACATCCAGCTATTTTTTTGTTGCAGTTGTCATTGTTGTTCAGCAGACCCAGGGTGGGTTCGAGCCTGCCACCTGAGGTGTGTGTGGCCAGCGCCCTTGCCGACTGAGCTACAGGTGCTGCCAGCAACTATTCTTTTCGAGACAGAATTCAAGGTGTTGCCCTGGGTAGAGTGCCATCGTGTCGTCATAGCTCACAGCAAACTCCGACTTCTGGGCTCAAGTGATCCTCTTGCCTCAGTTTTTTCTATTTTTACTAGAGATGAGGCTCTCACTCTTGCTCAGGTTGGTCTCAAACTTGTGAGCTCAAGCAGTTCACCCGCCTCCGCCTCCCAGAGTGCTAGGATTACAGGTGTGAGCCACCGTGCTCCAGCCTCTGCAGACTTTTATTTCCAAATCAGGAAGTGATTGTTTATAGTTGAGAAGAAAGGTGGTTGGTTCTTACTTCTGAGGAGGTACTCTAGCATTTTGTCACCTCCCAGCCAACCCTTGGGACAGACTTGGACTAAACTAGGCACTGATGGTGTCTGGTTGTCAGAAAGGGATCAATCTGTAGGCACCTGTGCAGCCACTTGATGTGCACCAGTGTGCGGCTGTGTGTGTGTGTGTGTGTGAGCCTGTGTGTGGTGTGTGTGCATGAGTGTCATGGTTGGGCTGGGGCCCTACCTGCCAGCTGTGTGCCTCTGGCCTGGCACTGCCTGACGCCATTAGGGGGAACTTGAACCTGAAGGAGAGGCTGAGGAGCTTATCCAGACCGAGACCTGAGAGCCAGGGCTGGCAGAGCTGAGCAGGCCTTCGTCAGAGAAGGCTTGCACAGTTTCATGCACAGGAAACACCAGCAGGCAAGGGTGGTTGGATGTCAGCAGCCTACTATCAGGTGCTGGGGAAGACTTTCTTTGTGGTGTACCTGCAACTTTCTGTAAGTTTGGGGCTGAAAATAAAAATGTTTCAACTCAATAGGTAAGTTGGACAGACTATTACAGAGAACCTAAAGGCAGGTCAGTGAGCCTGAGTACAGAGCAGGGCGACTTCTCAGGGTGCAGCATAGAGAGAAGAGCAGGGTGGTGACCAGAGTCCAAGGACACGTCTTGAGAACATTGTGGAAGGTCACACAGCTAATTCAGTGTGAAGACAAAGCCATGGGAGGCAGTGGGCACATCACATGTGTAGCTCCTTCTTGAGGCTCTGGGCTGTGGGGTATAGATGGCATGTGAGGCTCAGCTGGGGGCGTTATGTCTCTTTAGTCTCATCTCTTCATGTGAACCCCTGATCTGAGACGTGAGGAAGCTGGCTATTGGGTTGTGGCTGGCCACATACTGGGTTAGGCCCCCTAGGCAGCGCCTGGTAACCTGCATACGAGCACTATGGTTGTGGGCAGCCTGAAGCAGAGGTGGGTGAGCCCAGGAACTGCCTGTCCCAGCCACAGCTTGGGGCCTTTGCTCCTCTGCTGTGTGTTTGCTTTCAGAACTGTATCTGGGACAGTCCAGAACTCCCATGTGGCATGTGGGGCATAGGCAAGGCTGAGGGGCAGGTATCTGGGAGTGTGGCCACGACTCAGCCTGTGCAGGCATTGGACACAGCCCCTCATGCTGTAATATCTGGTCCCAAGACCCCTGCAGTCAGGGTGGAGCCTCTTCTCTCCTCAAATTTTTTTTTTTTTTTTTTTTTTTTTTGAGACAGAGCCTCAAGCTGTCACCCTGGATAGGGTGCTGTGGCATCACAGCTCACAGCAACCTCCAATTCCTGGGCTCAAGTGAGTCTCTTGCCTCCTCCTCCCAAGTAGCTGGGACTACAGGTGCCTGCCACAATGCCTGGCCATTTTTTGGTTGCAGCCACCATTGCTGTTTGGCGGGCCCGGGCTGGATTCGAACCCGCCAGCTCAGGTGTAGGTGGCTGGCGCCTTAGCCCGTTGAGCCACAGGCGCCGAGCCTCTCCTCAAATTTTTTGTTAAGATAGAGTCTTACCCAGGCTGGAGTACAGTGGCCTCTTCGAAGCTCACAACTCAAACTCCTGGGCTTCTGCAATCCTCCTGCCTCAGCCTCTTATAACTGGGACTACAGGCACCCACCACAATTCCCAGCTACTTTTTTTATTTTTAGTAGAGACAGGGTCTTGCTCTTGCTCACACTGGTCTTGAACTCCTGAGCTCAAGTGGTCCTGCCACCTCAGCCTCCCAGAGTGCTGGATTATAGATGGGGGTCACCATGCCCATTCTTTTTTTTTTTTTTTTTTAGACAGAGTCTCACTATGTTGCCCTCGGTATAGTGCCGTGGCATCACAGCTCACAGCAACCTCAAACTCTTGGGCTTAAGCGATTCTCTTGCCTCTCAGCCTCCCAAGTAGCTTGGGACTTCAGGTGCTTGCCACAACACCCGGCTATTTTTTGGTTGTAGTTGTCATTGTTGTTTTTAGCAGGCCAGCCCAGCCCCGGTATATGTGGCCAGTACCCTAGCCACTGAGCTACAGGCACCAAGCCACTTTGGCCTTTTTCGTGAGATTCTGGGGGTGCTGTGGAATGTGCCTGCTGGAAACCTCACCATGGGCCCCTTGTAGTCTTTTGCACATTGAGCCTGGTCACAGCCCAGCCGAGGACAGCTTAGAAGCACTGTGGAGGGCCAGGTGTCCTGAATTTCCCCTGCTCAAGTCTCCAGGAGCCCCTCTGGGCAGTGTGAAATGAAGTTGACTCAGCTGATGAGAAAGAGGGGAAGTAGGCTCGGGGCCTGTGGCTCAACGGGCTAAGGCGCCAGCCATGTACACCTGAGCTGGTGGGTTCGAATCCAGCCCAGACCCGCCAAACAACAATGATGGCTGCAACCAAAAAATGGCCGGGCGTTGTGGCAGGCGCCTGTAGTCCCAGCTACTTGGGAGGTGGAGGCAGGAGACTCGCTTGAGCCCAGGAATTGGCAGTTGCTGTGAGCTGTGATGCCACAGCACTCTATCCAGGGTGATAGCTTGAGGCTCTGTCTCAAAAAAAAAAAAAAAAGAGAAAGAGGGGAAGTGAACCCTGATTTTAGGTAAACTGTGGGCTGGGCACAATGCCTCACACCTGTAATCCTAACACTCTGGGAGGCCAAGGTGGGTAGATCGCCTGAGCTCAGGATTTCAAGACCAGCCTGAGCAAGACCAAGACCCTATCTCTAAAAAAAGGAAAAAAAAAAAAAACCTAGCCAGGGGTTGTGGCTGGTGCCTATAGTCCTAGCTACCTGGGAGGCTGAGGCAAGAGGATCGCTTGAGCCCGAGTTGGAGGTGGCTGTGATCTATGACACCACGGCACTCTATCGAGGGCAACAAATGAGACTCTATCTTAAAAAAATAAATAAGTAAATAAATTAAACAAACTGGATTTTATATTTGTTTCCTCATATAAGAAGTGTTTGCATGGCTCAGCGCCTATAGCTCAGCGGCTAGGGCACCAGCCATATACACCAGAGCTGGCAGGTTTGAACCCAGCTCGGGCCTGCCAAGCAACAGTGACAACTACAACCAAAAAAATAGGTGGGCATTGTCACAGTTGCCTGTAGTCCCAGCTACTTGGGAAGCTGAGGCAAGAGAATCACTTAAGCCCAAGAGTTTGAGGTTGCTGTGAGCTGTGATGCCACAACACTGTACCCGGGGTGACATAATGAGACTCTGTCTCAAAAAACAAAAAAAAAAAGTGGGGCAGCACCTGTGGCTCATCGAGTAGGGTGCCGGCCCCGTATACCGAAGGTGGCGGGTTCAAACCCAGCCTCGGCCGAACTGCAAAAACAGAAAAATAGCCAGGTGTTGTGGCAGGCGCCTGTATTGCCAGCTACTTGGGAGGCTGAGGCAAGAGAATCGCCTAAACCCAGGAGTTGGAGGTTGCTGTGAGCTGTGTGACGCCACAGCACTACTGAGGGCAATAAAGTGAGACTCTGTCTCTACAAAAAAAAAAAAGTGTTTGCAAATAGCCTCAAACCAGACATGTCCCCAGCTAGGGCGGAGCCTGGGATGTGAGGTGGCACCTGCCTCACAGCTGTGTCCCCTGCAGCGCACCTACCGAGTGCCAAAGGAGATCCGTGTGGAGCCGCAGAAGTTTGCTGAGGAGCTCATCCACCGTCTAGAGGCCGTGCAGCGCACTCGGGAAGCGGAGGAGAAGCTGGAGGAGAGGTTGAAGCGTGTGCGAATGGTGAGTGGCCATATTGGGCCATGTCCCCTCCCAAGGTTTTCTTAGAGATCAGAAGTTCTGGCAAGCTCCATGCAACATCGGGCCCTGTGGGGCCTGCCTGCTACCTTGCAAGGCCTCCAAGGGTCCCTGCATCCGTTCAGGTCCCTCTCCACCCGTGGGCTCCCACCAGGCCCTGCAATAGAAGCGGGGTATGGACGTCCTCACCTATGGGCACTTGTGCAGCCCACAGGAGCCTGGGGAGCCTGTGCGGAGCAGAAAGGGCCTACAACCAACAAGAGTCCTTTTCACATGCCTTTAGGGGCTGCAGTGCCTGAGACATTGATCCTGGGTTCTGCTGGCTCAGTGCTGTGATGTTGCCCCTGCCCCGTTCCATGGAGCACTTGTCCAGTGAGGCCACTCTGAGCACAACCTTCCAGATACTGTACTTCCCTGTGCTGATCACTGAAAGGCCTTGACTTTTTTCTGTTGGTGGTAAAGGGTCACCAAGGAGTGGCAGTCTTTTGGTCTCTTCAGTATTTTCTGAATATGAGTACTTACAAACTGTCGATATTTTGTTTATATGAATTTCCATACCTTACGTTGAAAATGAAGTATCTTTCTAAGGAATTATTTCTTTATCTGATCTCTTATTTAAAATGCAGAGCCACAGCTTAGCGCCTGTAACACAGTGGTTACAGCTCCAGCCACATACACCAAGGGTGGAGGGTTCAAAGCTGTCCCGGGCCAGCTAAACAACAGTGACAACTGCAACAAAAAATAGCCAGGTGTTATGGCAGGCACCTGTAGTCCCAGCTACTTGGGAGGCTGAGGCAAGGGAATTGCTTAAGCCCAAGAGTTTGAGGTTGCTGTGAGCTGTGACGCCATGATACTCTACTGAAGGCAACATAGTGAGACCCTGTCTCAAAAAAAAAAAAAGCAGAGCCACAGCCCTCCCCAGACACCCTCAGATAGGGCCCACTCTTGCACTTTCCTGTGCTGCCCAGGTGAGCTGAGCACACCTCACTTCTGGAGACATGGGTGGTGGTGGGGTACTCCTACCTGTCAGGGCTCCAGCGCCTTATGTGATGTCAAGCTCGGAAGCTATGGGCCTGGCCTCTCAGTGGGATGGCCAGCAGGTTCTGTGTAGCCTGCTGGAATCTTCATGACATCTTCATGGCATTAAGCTTGATCACTACAGACCTGAGAAGAACTGTCCAAAAAGGGGTTTGTGTAAAAATACTGTACGCACACACACACATAAGTTTTCCAGTCTTTTTTTTTTTTTCCGAGACCGAGTCTCACTATGTCACCCTCAGTAGACATTGCTGCGGCGTTACAGCTTACAGCAACCTCAAACTCTGAGGCTTAAGCAATTCCCTCCAACTTTTGGGCTTCAGCGATTCTCTTGCCTCAGCATCCCAAGTAGCTGGTCACAGGCTCCTGCCACAACACCCAGCTATTTTTTTGTTGCAGTTGTCGTTGTTTAACTGGCCGGGGCTGGGTTTGAACCCGCTACCCTTGGTGCATGTGGCTGGCTCTGTAACCACTGTACTACAGGCGCTGAGCCAAATCTTCCACTCTTGATAAACCTTTTGCCACCATAACCAGCAGCATTTTCACTTCTCCATCTTGGCATTGGGCCTGGCATGGTCCTCTCCAGCCTAGGGCATAGATATGGGCAGGTGCTGCCACCTGTGCCACCTCATTCATCCTGTCCACAGTCCCCCGAGGAGGGGACTCAATTAGTCCTTGTGGCTCCAGAACCTGGCTATTGTCCAGCTTCATAAAAGCAGCATCACTGCCACATGTTTTTGCTGGTGGTGAGGATGAGACTTTGTGTTAGCGGCCTGCCACTCACTGGAGTGACTGCCTGGCCATCTGTGGCACCAGGATGGTGGTGTGTGGCGGCTGGTCCTTCCAGCACCTGCTGGCAGCCTTGCCCCGGGAAGACTAGGAGCACAAGTTGAGCCTCTGTTAGCCTTGAAAAACCAGGTATTGGGAAGAGAGTTGCCACAAAACATGGAATATAGTGGCAGATTCGACGTCCTGGTTTTTGTGTGGTGATGAAGTCCACTTCTTTGTTCAGACTGCAGAGCACCTCTGTGGTAACATCTCTGTTCACATGAAGGTGTCCCAAGGACACCACAGCAAACAACTTTTAGAACAAGTGTGCTCATGGCTCGGTGCCTGTAGCTCAAGTGACTAAGGCACCAGCCACATGCACCTGAGCTGACAGGTTTGAATCCAGCCCATACCTGCCAAACAACAATGACAACTACAACCAAAAAATAACTTGGTGTTGTGTTGGGCGCCTGTGGTCCCAGCTACTTGGGAAGCTGAGGCAGGAGAGTCACTTAAGCCAGGAGCTGGAGGTTGCTGTGAGCTGTGATGCCACAACACTCTACCCAGGGTGACAGCTTGAGGCTCTGTCTCAAAAAGAAAAAAAACAAGTGTGCTCATGAAGAAATTTAGGAAAGGAAGAATTTACCACCCTTTTGCTGTAATTTTTGTTTTTTTCCTGAGACAGTCTCACTCTGTAGTCTAGCTAGGTTAGAGTGATGTGGCATCATCACAGCTCACTGTAGCCTTAAACTCCTGGGCTCAAGCTACATCCCACCTTGGCCTCCCAGGGTGCTGGGACTACAGACGTGGGCCACCGTGCCCAGCCCAGGCTAATGTTTAAAGTTGAGTTAGCTATAGGTATTCAGTATGCTTTCCTGATACCCGAGTCCTAAAGCTTCCTCCATGGAGTTCCTGCTCTGTCCGCAGCAGCAAGGAGGCAGGTACATGGTGGGTACACTGGCACCTGTGTACCACCAGTTCTTGGGAGGGCAGGCTGCACTGTGCTCCCAACTGCTGAGCAGTGTTCTTCAACTTAATAGAAAATGTTAAAATGACTAACACCTTGTATTTCTCCCTTTGTCAGTTCAGATGCCCTCAAGCTTGGAAGGTGCCCATGTGCATTAGCCTGAGATGGCCTCTGGAGTGGGGAGCCTGGGACTCAGCTCATATCCTCTGTCCTGAGTCTAATGTAGTTGATGTGGGCCTCCCTCTTTTCAGGGGTTGTGGCTTATCTGCTGAGCAGCTTATAGTGTGACCATAAGTCTATTCAAATAATGTATGATTTTCTAGTATATATACAACATGCTGTAAATAATGGTGTCATCATAGCTCACGGCAAATTCAAACTTCTGTACTAAAGAGATCCTCTTGCCTCAGCTTCCCTAGTAGCTGGGATGACAGGCATCCCCCACAATGCCAGGCTGGTTTTTCTATGTTTAGTAGAGAAGAGGTCTCCTTTTTGCTCAGGCTGGTCTCAAACTCCTGAGCTCAAGCAGTCCACCTGCCTCAGGCTCACAGAGTGCTAGGATTACGGGCCTGAGTCACTGTGCCTGGCCTCAGATTTTTTTTTTTTTTTCGTAGAGACAGAGTCTCACTTTATCGCCCTCGGTAGAGTGCTGTGGCATCACACAGCTCACAGCAACCTCCAACTCCTGGGCTTAGGTGATTCTCTCGCCTCAACCTCCCGAGTAGCTGGGACCACAGGCGCCCACCACATGGCCTGGCTATTTTTTTGTTGCAGTTCGGCCGGGGCTGGGTTTGAACCCACTACCCTCGGTATATGAGGCCGGCGCCTTACTGACTGAATCACAGGCACTGCCCAACCTGGCCTCAGATTTTTAAAATAACTTTTCTGGCTCAGCACTTGTGGCTCAAGCGGCTAAGACACCAGCCACATACACCTGAGCTGGCAGGTTCGAATCCAGCCCTGTCCCACCAAACAACAATGACGGCTGCAACCAAAAAAAAATGGCTGGGTGTTGTGGCGGGTGCCTGTTGTCCCAGCTGCTTGGGAGGTGGAGTCAGGGGAATCGTTTGAGCCCAGAATCTGGAGGTTGCTGTGAGCTGTGATGCCACAGCACTCTACTCGGGAAAACAGCTTGAGGCTCTGTCTCAAAAAAAAGAAAGGTAAATAAAATAAAATAACTTTTCTTTGTAAAATTTAGGAAATAGACTGGGCCCAGTGGCTCATCTGTGTAATCCTAGCACTCTGGGAGGCGGAGGGAGATGGATTGCACTCACAAGTTTGAGACCAACTTGAACAAAAGTGAGACCCCTGTCTCTACTAAAAATAGACAAACCGAGGCAAGAGGATCACTTGAGCCCAAGAGTGGAGGTAGCCGTGAGCTATGACGCCATGCCACTCTACCCACGGCAACCACTTGAGGCTTTGTCTTTAAAAAAATTAAATAAATAAATAAATAAAATTTAGGAAATAAAAGCACAAAGAAGAAAATGAAAACCATTAGCTGAATAACGATTACAAATAACATTTTGAAACCCTGCAGTTGAATTCCTGTGTGTTCTGGGAGGCTGAGGTGGGTGGATTGCCCTGAGCTCATAGGTTGAGACCAGCCTGAGCAAGAGTGAGACCCTGTCTCTAAAAATATCTGGGCTGCTTTCCCACTGTGACAGCAAGACTTACAGGTCACGTCCAAGTCTCCACATGTGGTGGACACCTGTAGAGCTAGCTACTTGGGAAGCTGAGTCAAGAGAATCACTTGAACCCAAGAGTTGGAGGTTGCTATGAGCTATGATGCCATGGCTCTGTACTGAGGCTGATAAAGTGAGACTCTGTCTCAAAAAAAAAAAAAAAGAATTCCAACATGTGCAGAGCTATTAAGAAAATTTGGGGCAGCGCCCATAGCTCTGTGTGTAGGGCACCGGCCACATACACCCAGGCTGGCTAGTTTGAACCTGGCCTGAGCCAGCAAAAGCAACAATGACAACTGCAACAAAAAAATAGCCGGTGTTGTGGTGGGTGCCTGTAGTCCCCGCTCCTTGGGAGGCTGAGACAAGAAAATAGCTTAAGCCCAGGAGTTTGAGGTTGCTGTGAGCTGCGATGCCACAACACTCTACTGAGGGTGACGTAGTGAGATTCTGTCTCAAAACAAACAAACAAACAAAACTGGACATTGGCCCAAGGTTGTCCATGTGAATTTGGTGGCCCCTCCTTAAGCTGACACATTAGGGTAAATGGCACTTTTAGTCCAAAGGAAGACCCTTAGCTACAGGCCCTTCAGTCCTTCAGAGTAAAGAACAGGGAGGACAGGCTGTGGCCAGCAGACGTCCAAAGCTGGGCTGAGTCTTGGCATGGTGGCTCCATGTTGTGCCCACCACGGGCACCTACATCCTCCTGTCCTATCTGTCCCACCCCTGCTGTCCATCCTTTCTGGGGCTGTTTTGAGGCATCCTCAGCTAACATGCCACACGATCTTGTGCATGCCTGTCCCAGGTGCATTTAGATGATATTGTGTAAGTGGGAAGCTCGGTACTGAGCTTTCAGAAGTTTGTTTATATTAAAGTACAGGAGCAGCTCCCTCCCTTTGTACCTTAGTACTGGAGTCATTCAACACCATCTGTTAGAGACAGAGTCTCACTTTGTTGCCCCTGGTAGAGTGCAATGGCATCATAGCTCACAGCAACCTCAGACTCTGGGGCTCACGTGATCCCTTTGCCTCAGCCTCCCAGGTAGCTGGGACTACAGGCGACTGCCGTAACACCTGGCTATTTTTTTTTTTTTAGAGACGGGTGTCTCGCTCTTGCTGAAGCTGGTCTCAAACCTGTGATCTCAGGCAATTCACCCACCTCGGCTCCCAAACTTCTGGAATTACAAGCCTGAGCCACCTCGCCCAGCTGGCATCTGTTAACTTTTAGAGAATGAACAGAATTCAGGAGCTTGATGTGAGGCCCCATCCAGACATAGGCAGGAGGAGCACAGTTGAGAGCCTCCTGTGTGAGGGTAATGTTCTTTCTGAAAATGTAACAGAAAATATATTTATGGCAGTAGAATTAAGGAATAGAAAAATAAAAATCTTTATTGGACAAAGCATAGAAGAAAACTAACCCTTTGCAGCCAGGCGTGGTGGCTCACGCCCGTAATCCTAGCACTTTGGGAGGCCGAGATGGGTGAATTGCTTGAGCTCAGGAGATTGAGACCAGCCTAAGCCAGAGCAAGACCCTGTCTCTAAAAAACAGCTAGATGTTGTGGCAGGCGCTACTTGGGAGGCAAGAGAATCACTTGAGTTCAATAGTTGGAGGTTGCAGTGAGCTGTGACACCACGGCACTCTACTGAGGCTGATAAAGTGAGACTCTATCTTAAAAAAGGTAAAAAAAAAGAAACTAACCCTGTGCAGAGTTGTGCCTGTGATTGCGCTGTGTTCCTTGAGCAGTCAAGATGCACATTCTTGTCCCCAGATGTGTTCTCACCTTCCATCTGTACCCTGTCCTGTCCCACGTCCCCAGCCTTCCTCTCAAGACTGGGACCAGAAGGGACCGGAAGCTCCTGAAGCTTGAGCCATGTGGTGCCTGACAACATCTGCTCAGGACCTTCTGACCTCCGGGACACAGCTGGCTGGCTCAGTCCTGCTTCTTACTTGTTTTCCCCAAGTATATGGTTCTTCCGGTGTTGCTGGAACTGACAGGTAATGATGCTGCCTTGTCCCCATAGGAGGAAGAAGGTGACGATGGCGACCTCTCCTCTGGCCCCCTGGGGACAAGTCACAAACTGCCTCCAGTCCCTGCCTGGCACCATTTCCAACCCCGCTATGTGGATATGGGCTGCGCTGGGCTCCGGGACGCACACGAGGAGAACCCTGAGAGCATCCTGGACGAGCATGTGCAGCGGGTCCTCAGGACACCTGGCTGCCAGTCGCCTGGGCCTGGCCACCGCTCCCCTGACGGTGGACACTTAGCTAAGATGGCAGCAGTGCTAGTGGGCGGAAGCTCTGGACATAGTAAACATCTGCCCAAGTCAGCGGCGAAGCTGGACACGGCTGGCCTGCACCACCATAGGCACGTGCACCACCACGTCCACCACAGCACAGCCAGGCCCAAGGAACAGGTCGAGGCTGAGGCCACCCGCAGGGTTCAGGGCAGCTTCACGTGGGGCCCAGAGCCACACAGCCACGGAGCCAAGCCCCGCAGCTACTCAGAGAGTATGGGCGCTGCCCCAGGCACTGGTGACAGCCTGGCCCACAGGTGAGTGTGTGCAGTCAGCCACATGCTTTGGGAGTTAGAGCTGTGGTCCTCTGCTGAGCATGTGGTGGTGAGGTGCTTTGCCAGTAAGTGATCAAGGCCAGAACTTCCCTGAAAAACTTATAACTTTTACAGAACTTCCCTGTAAAACCTGTGGCTGCCACCAACCAGCAGGGCCCAGCTTCTGCAGGAGGTTCTCTAGCCTGGTGGGGTTCCAGGCACAGAGAGGAACAGGCCAGGCTGTGGATGGAGTCAGCTAGTGCCCTCAGTGGGAGGCAGAGGTCCAGGTTCAGCCCTTCCCCAGACAATAGCAGAACAGCCATGATGGGAGCCACCTTGCAGAGTGGGTCACAGGCTCCTTCAGGCAGCGGCGGGGAGGGGAGGGTGCGGCATATCTGGCAGCCATGGGAGGATGTGGGAAGACTGGGGGGTGACCTGCAAGTCTTGCTGTCACAGTGGGAAAGCAGGCGTACCCTCCAAAAGAAATGCCAAGAAGACTGACTCGGGGAAGGGCGCTAGTGTTGAGGTGCCTGGGCCCTCTGAGGACGCAGAGAAGAACCAGAAGATCATGCAGTGGATCATCGAGGGGGAGAAGGAGATCAGCAGACACAGGAAGGCTGGCCACGGGTGAGTGCTTGCGCCCCACGGGAGCTGAAGCAGGCATCCTCCTGGGCGCTCCCTTTCTGGCGGTATGATTAGGGCTGTGACGCAGCATTAGTGTGAGAGCTCTGATCCCTACCCTTCCACCTGAGGCCTTCTCTATAGCCCCTTTCCAGGCACTCTCCCCACAGCAGGCTCTGTGGTCCTGTTGGCCTGTGGATGGGAGGATTTTGTTCCCCTGGAGGGAGCCGTGTTGTTCCCAGGGGAAGGAAACTGTGTGTCCCCACCCAGGGGAGGGTGGCTGCTCTCACCCCACAGGTGGGTCGCACAGCTGCTGTCTGGAGGTTATTTCTAGGCTGGTGACATCTCCAAAGGAGAATGATCTAAGTCACCTGGGAAGCTCCACCTATCTCTCCAGACAGAGCCAGCCTGTGGGAGAAGCCTACTTGTTCAAACCTGGTCCCACTGGCCACTGGGGGCTCTGGGCTAGTCTGAGCACTATTTTCCTAGAAGGGCAGATTTGCTGTGGGCTGTGTGGAGTGAGGCCCCAGACGCCCAGGTCCAGCCTATCCCCATGGCCTATGTAGATTCATCTCTGGGTGTCACCCTGTCACGTCCTTTGTCACTGTGTGTTCACACTGTTCATGTGCCTGGCAAGAGGGCCAGTGCCCCCTACCTGGCTAGAGGCTTATCAGTGAGAAGTACAAAGGCTGGGCGGCACCTGTGGCTCAGCGAGTAGGGCACCGGCCCCATATACCAAGAGTGGCAGGTTCAAACCCGGCCCCGGCCGAACTGCATCAAAAATTAGCTGGGTGCTGTGGCGGGCACCTGTAGACCCAGCTACTTGGGAGGCTGAGGTAAGAGAATCGCTTAAGCCTAAGAGGTGGAGGTTGCTGTGAGCTGTGACTCCACAGCACTCTACCGAGGGCGATAGAGTGAGACTCTGTCTCCACAAAAACAAAAAACAAAAAAGAAAAAAAAACAAAATGACTTGTGAGCTATACACATGTAAAAAAGATTAATAAAAATAAGTAAGATAATTACTTACCTGCTGATTTCAACTCAGGATTGCAAGGCAGGCACCTACCCTGGGACGGGACACCATTCCCTGCAGGTGAACTCACACACACAGACACACAGACACACAGTCTCACACACACTCACACACTCTTGCACACACACACACACTCACATACACACACTCCCTCAAACTGGCACAATTTACACATACAGATTCATCTAACATCCACATCTTTGGGATCTCGGAAGAAACTAGAGTTCCCGGAGAAAACCCGGGAACATGCAAACTCCACACAGTAGCTGCAGCCAGAAATCAGTTTTTTTCTCACTAATGTTATAAGAAAGCGATGTTGAATGAAATGACGTTATTCAAGGGCCTTCTGTATATGTAAAATGTGTGCATAATATATAAATTTATTATTTGTTATATGTTCACATAAAATATTCACCTGTGTAACAATGTGGAAATCTGATAATACATGTGAAGTATGTAGAACTCTCAATAAATGTTAGCTGAAGTTGATACAATTTGTATTAAAAAGCACCTGTGGCCACCCCCAGAACAAAATCTGGGCTCCCAAGAGTGGGAGGTAGGATAATCCTTTTCTCTTTCTGTTGCCCCCTACATTGTCCAGTACACAGGAGATGTTCCCTGGGTGTTTGATGAGGGTGGGAGAAGTTTCTACCTTTCAATCTCAATCTAATCCCTGTGTTTCACCTTTCAGACCTTCCCATGCGGACCTTGTGACAGCTACTTTAGTCTTAAGTTTATCTCTAACTTGCTCCACTATGTAGAAGACTTCTTTTCCAAGGTCATCAACAACAGACTTCTCTCCAAAGTTATGCACAAAAACATCTTGTGTGTGCGTATGTCTGTGTAGTGAACCTTCTGTCTCCTTCTGTCTCCGCCTATCTCTTAGACCTGTTTTGAACTGAGATTCCAGAGCCAGTATTGTCCGTCTCTCATCTGAGACTTCTAACTCGAACCCTGAGAGAGTCCCCACCGTGTTTAGAGGATCTCTCTAGTTTCTGTCCATCAAACCAGTCGCCAGTTATGACTTTACAGGTGTATGATCTTGCAGTTATTGTGAAGTTTTCTGGCCTCTGTAAAGTCACTAAATCTTTCCTGGGACTTACTGACTTAGCAGTATGTGGCCATCATATCATAAACTTTCTTCAAAGCAAAAACTTCCAAGCTGGTTACCATGTCACTTAGCGTCTTTAAATTTTATCATGTCTTGCACACAATGTATTAAACCGGGGTGTTTCATCATCAAAGCTTCTTTTAACCATTACTAAAAAAATGTCTACTGAGGGTCAAAACTGTGTTGAACAAATTTGAACACCTTGGCTTATATTTAACATCTCTATCCTTTTTCCTAAAAATTCCTCACAGTCAGTCAAGAGGGGCTCTTTCCACACCCTGGGCAAAGCAGCTTTTCCTCTCAACTCCTCTAAGTCCAACAGTGTCAAGGCCAAACTCCACTCATGCTAAGTCTTATTTAACTTCAAGTTTCAAGAAGAACAGTATTTTCAGTATGTTTCTAGAAACAATAAGCCAGCAGTTTTGGAGGAAGGACACACAAACAGATAACCAAATCCCAAATTAGGATTTAGATGCTAATTCTATATCATCAATCAAGGAGTATGAGTGTAACGTGTGCCTCGACCAGTGATTTTTAACTGGTGTGCCCTGAGAGGATCTTAGATGTGCTATGAAAATTTTTAAAGGTCATTGATTAGATTATTTTAGAAGCCGTTCAAAGCACAGTAAGTATATTCTTCTTTTTTTTTTGAGACAGTGTCTCACTATGTTGCCCTCCATAGAGTTCCATGGCATCATAGCTCAGCAACCTCCAACTCTTGGGCTTAAGTGATTCTCTTGCCTCAGCCTCAGCCTCCTGAGTAGCTGGGACTACAGGTGCTATTTTTTGGTTGCAGTTGTCATCATTTAGCTAGGGACTACCTGGCTATTTTTGGTTGCAGTTGTCATTGTTTAGCAGGCCTGGGCTGGGCTCGAACCCATGAGTTTCAGTGCATGTGGCCAGCACCTTACTCATTGAGTTATAGCGCCGAGCCTCTTTTTTTTCTTTTTCGATCAATGAAATTTAAGTGTGCTGAGGAAGTTTAACTATAGGTTCAAATGTGCTGTGAGATAAAAAAGGATGAAAACCACTGGACTAGACCTTTTAGTGGTTTGTGTAACCAATCCATGGAGCTTATGTGGAGATTGACTGTGTGAGGCCGGTGGGTACGAACAGGTAGCAGGATTCAAAGACTGGCATTTGACCTGACTGGGAGTAAAAAGGGTTAGAAAAAGCATACCCATCTGTTTCTCCATTTTGCCTTTTCTTAACACCCAAGGAAAGGGTCTAAACAGCATTAACATATTAAGTGGGTTGAGGACATGCAGGGGTCATTGACAGGTAAACTCTCATTTTAGGGGCCAGAAACATGGAAGCAGTGACCGATCAAGTGGTCAGCCCTCCCACACGCCAGACTGGCTACTTTGTGAGAACCAGGAAAAGGTGTATCTTCCTCAAGACATTTTATTCCCATTAGCCAGAATTGTTCACAATAACGACACAAATGTATGATGACAGTAATTGACAACAAGGTGTAACCAGCACAACTCAGCTGTGAGCAGCGTCTGTCGGCAGTGGATCTGGGGGAGAACCGGAGCTTCGCTAGACTGAGTCCAGTCCCACATTCGAGGACGTCTCCTGCTGGGCTCTTGCTGCCCGGGAATTTTTGATAGCCCATATCTGTGTGTATTTTTTTAAGTCCTTAAACTGAGCATAAGCCGTTGGAAAGATGGAATCCTTTCTATATTTCTTTTGTTCCCCACCAGTGGCTTTGTGTGGCAGTGGATGTGTCTTAGGGAAATACTGACTGCCGTGTATGTGGCCTGAGAGGCTGTTTCTCCATCACTTGGCTGGATTGCTCTCAGGGATAAAATTCTCTTCTCCCACGGCTTTTATTAACAGGGGGAAGATTAATGCAATGATGTGTATTTAACAGACAAAATGCTCAGAAGTTTCCACCGAAGGTTTGGGATGCTGCTTCTCCTTTCTTTGTCCTGCTACCTTGTAAACCAGGCATATCCAATCATGAGTGGAGTCCTGAAGATTCTTCCTTCAACATGTCTTTCTCAGTACTTTCTTTCTTTTTTCACTGCTGTTAAACAGATTAATCCCTTTCTCTTCTCTCCCGCATACCAGAAAAGGTTATGGACAGTTACATTAGCATAAATCACATTAAAAGTTAATCAGAAGAATCAAATTAAACTTGGATGTGACATAAACCATCTTTTGGGCAAGTTACTTGCTTTATGTCTCCTTAATTTTGAAATAACATGAATTAAATAACTCCAGCAGCACCTCTAGCCTTTCCACCTCTGATGTCCGTCAGAAACATTTTGCTCCACCCTTCCTCATGGATGCTTGCGCCTCATCACGCCTTAGCCCAGTTTCCTCCTCCAGACAGCAATCCTCTCCCACTGTGATCAGGTGTCTTGTGATACTGCCACTCCATTCACGCCGTCGGCAACTGGGTCTTCACCAGGTGGCAGTGCTTGCTGCTTTCCAGAGACATGCGTGCCAACATGGAGACACTGTCCTCACTCATCACTCACAACACTATGGAGGCAAAAAGCAATACCTTCCCATCTTGGGCCCACGGCTCAAGTTCATACATCAAAAGACAGATTAGTAAGGGAAAAGAATACAAATTTACTCAGTGTAAGTTTTTATTGACACAGGAGTCATCAGAAATGAAGACCTAGGGAAAAGGGTAAACTTCTGTATTTTTAAGCTCATGTTTGATGAAAAGTGAATCATTGTGAAGAAGTGTAACTGAACAAAGAGGGCATGACCTCACTGTAATAAACCTGGGGAACGTAGCAAGACCTGCCTGTTCAGATGATTCTTTGTGTCTCTGTGTTTTCAGAGATTAGATGTTCCTTTCACCCGAGAATGGGGAGGGTGCCCCTGGAATGAGGGTTCTCTGACCTGCTTCAGGAGTTAAAAGCAAGAGAAAGGCAGAGAGCGATCTGCCTAGGTTTTATGATCTGCTTCAGGAGTGAAGGGGACAGGGACGGGAAGGTGAGGGTGACCTTCCTGCTTCTGCTGCTTCTGCCAAGGTGCCTCGTTGGGTTAGCTTGCTGTGAACTCCATTAGCCACATGTGGCATTGTGTTTGCCTTTTCATGTATCAGTTTTCAATAGTGAACTATAATTACTTTGGATGCAATACTGTCATATGTACTACATATGCAGCACCTCATCAACACTTAATAAGGATATGCTGAATAAGTAACTGAAAGTTTCTCTGACTCTCAATTTCTAAACATGTCTACATCCAAAAGGTCAGGCGTCTGCTTTCCAATAGGGATACACAGACGTCTCTGACACCGGTGGTTTAAACAAGCCAAACTTTAATAAAGAAAACAAGTGTTTGAACAAAGCCAGTGACAAAATGAAAATTGAAGTGTGACGTTAATCAACATTCGAAAAAATTCAAGATGTCGTGTCCTGCCCCCAGGAACCAAAACAGCAGCTGTTTTTTTTCAGTGTGTATGAGTCTTCAAGCCCAGCACTGCAGTCACACAGGCAATTCCAAAATACTTTTGAACCTATACCCTAATAAAAAAATTATATTAAACAAAAAATTACAAAATGTAAAGAGAAATCCACAATTACACATGTGTTCACTTTCTTTTATTCATTGTTTAAAAGCCTCTAAACTAGTATTTACTTCATATCACACATAGGATGAGCTAAATCTATCCATTCAAACTTGAGATGGCTCACCTCTAGGATAAATAATGAAATAAAATTCTACAACTTAAACATTTCCCTTTAAATTCAGGGTTACATCTCTATATTTTAATAATTGTTAAGATGGTCATTTTTGGGAGGTGCCTGTGGCTCAGGGAGTAGGGTGCCAGGCCTACATGCCAGGGATGGCGGGTTCAAACCCAGCCCGGGCCAAAAACTGTAAAAAAAAAAAAAAAAAAAAAAAAAGATGGTTATTTTTAACCAAGAAGCATTTGCAGTATATTACCCTTAGTGGCCATTAGATGGCAGTAGAATACCACAGCATCAGTGGCATTTTGTTTGGGGTGGTTCTTTTGGTTTTGTTTTTCCTCGGTGTCCACCAAGTAGTTCTAAAAATAAAAAGTTAAAGAGACTTTTTGGAATAAAGATCAACAACCAAATCCTTTTTAGAAATGCAAATTGAATACAATTAAATCCCTTGACTTGAAATAAAAGAAATTGAATCCCATATTTCCGTCCTCAGGCCTAGATTTCTTTGCAGTGGCCAAGAGCATGGACTTTATAGTTAGTTGGATATAGGAATAAATTATTTTCTTCAGAACCCACCAACAATTTTATCTTAGGCAGGTCGCTATATCTCTTTAAACCTTCATTTTCAAATCCGTAAACACTAATCTCATAGCACTTTATCCCTATAATGTGGCTCAGTTCTCAATACATGCTAACTCTAATAACAAAAAGATTATTTTATTCCCAGAACTTAGTAGGTATCAAAGATTATCAACTACAAAACTTCACTTTGAGGTTATAGAGGGAGAAAGAAAGCGAAGTACAAAGGACAGCAATAAGGAGAATATAAAATAAGTTTTTATAAGAAAAGCAATGAAAAAGAACAATATGTTTCAGAGCCATAAAGACCAGAGTTGAAATACTGATTCTTCTTTTGACTACCTGTAGTCACAGACAGGAAGACTCAAAAGACCCATCACTACTTGCTTTGCTTGGCCTCTTTTTCTTCACTTGTAAATCGTAACTCATAATACAGTATAACACTTTCAGGACTTACCTGAGATAAAACAAGGTAATACGTATAAAGTACTCATCAAATAGTAGGTGTTCAATGTTGCTATTTCTCTTCTTTGCACACTTTTATAGAAACCTATGAAGAAACTTTGGATGCTAAAATTTGATTTCATTATTTTCCTAGGGCTTGAGCTCTTTGAGAAGTCTCTAGAACATATAGATCTGGCTGCATGCAGTGATGTATGCCTATAAACTTAGTACTTTGTGAGGCGGAGGCAGAAGAATTGCTTGAGTGCTGAAGTTCAAGATCAGCCTGGGCAACATAGTGAGACCCCATTTCTAAAAAAAAACAATAACAACCCTCTACAGGGCTGGCAACCCCATATGTGTTTCTCCATGAAATGTTAATATTACTGCTCTTAATAATTGAAAAGCTTTTATCCAGACTTATAATTACCTTCAGGCTTCAACAACTTTCCTTAAGCTTCCATTCTTTGGGTAAGATGTTAAGGAGTATCTAGATCATAAGACAAGGCAGCCTAAGGCAGTAGAAAACAAAAGGAGGATTAATCCACAAATGGAAACACAGTCACTTCATGATCTATGTTTAAAACGATTATACAAAATGAACTCTTCACAATGATGTCTAAGAATTTTTCTCCAGGGAGTTAAAAGAATTAAATTATGGTTTAAAGTAAGGAAAACAAGAAACAAATTATGTCAAGATTGGTTGATCAATGTGGACTAATAGGTGATGTTACAAGTTCTGATAGAGAATAGTAACAGCAGTGATGTAAAAAACATTCTGAGTGTTTACTTTTGAATACATAAAGGGAATTTCCATGGATTACAATTTATGTGTTCAGTAACATAAAAATAGATATTATAGGATATTATTCCCAGTTACAGAAGAAGATCTGTGCCCATGAAAAGATAAATTGTGGCATTCTGCATTTGTATTCCATTACCTATTAATTTTCCATATCTGTCATATTAAGAAATGTTGAAAAACTAAGTCATCATATTTTCAAACTGATTCTTTTTCCAGTAATGAGGCTGACGCCTCAAGAGATTCCATGAGTTGTTCCAGCCTGCACAAGTTGTTAGAGGCACTACTCACCTAATTCCTAACCTGATACTTCTACGATTTTAACATTCTGCGTCAAGAAAAACCCACAATCACATTCTTGTCTCTTTAACTTCAATTTTTGACTAAGTGCTGTGCTTCCCTTTAGAGAGTACAGTAAAGAGATGCTGACTGTAAAATCAAGCAGACCAATAAAATAAAAACCCTGCTTACAAATCCAAATTAAGAGGCCACCTTCATAGGACAGTTTTAGGGACCTAGAGGAATTTCTGGTCCTTTTATTTCATCTGTATTCAGGAAAACAAGGATGTAAACCACCTAAAAGGCTATTTTAGCTGTTGTTAATCTTGAAAACCAACAGCTATCTTGAAAACTCGACTCAGAGAATAATGGAATAACAACCGAACCAGGGATAAACTGGGTGGAAAGCCAAACACTTAACTAAACTGGTTGCCCTCTCGATCTTGCCTTTCCTTCCCAGGGTGGTAGAAAGGCAGATGTCTCCCGTAGGTTGCTCACTCACGCTGGCTAGAAAGGCTGAAGGTTCTCATTAATTTCACGGGAGGTTGCTAAGTCCTTACCATGCTCACCATGAATTGCACCACCGTCAGCACTGTCATTCCCAATTTATTATTATCTGGTTGCTAAAATGCTGCTACGTTTGGAACATCTTAAGAAGTCCATTCTCCTTCTGTACATTTTGGATAGAGGTATGTCAATACAAGAAACAGCACATATTAAATGTCAAATAATAAGCAATAATATCTTGAGGATTAAAAAAAATTGTGTTCTTTTAAAGAAAAGCATTTGTTGGAACATAACCCACATGACATCCAAGTACAGCAGAAACAACAAGCCTTTCTTTTAAAAGGTTGTGGGCAATGTTTCTACTTTGTAATTTATAGACTAAATGCTAATCAAAGGAAATGTGCAAAATATACCTGTTCTTTTAGAGATTCCACTGTAACACAAACTAAAATCTATGTAATTGGGTGGTTAATCTAATTTCAAGACAAGGATTATATAGGCCAGGCATGGTGGCTCATGTCTGTAATTCTACCATTCTGGAAGGCTGAGTTGGGAAAATCACTGGAGCTCAGGAGTTCAAGACCAGCTTGAGCATCATCCAGCCATCCTGGCAGGCATCTGCAGTCCTAGCTACTTGGGAGGCTGAGGCAAGAGAATTGTTTGAGTCCAGGGGTTTGAGGTTGCTGTGAGCTAGGCTGACTCCATTCAAAAGAATTCAAATTTTTAAAAAAAGGAATATAAGGCTGAGGGAAATCAAGTCATGGTCACAGGTTACATGGCCAGTTAGACTCAGAGGGGGATGGAGTCCAGATCATAGAAAGTAATTCTTCAGCTGCCCTGGTGTTTTTCACAATAGCAAGTTGGAAATCTTTTGAGGTCAGTTCACCTGAGAGATTGGAAGGATATGGCAAATTGCTCTTATATTTTAGAGTTGTTGAGGCTGGGGGTCAAGTAGGGGAAAATTCTCAATTTGACTAAGTTCTATAAAGAAGATGCCATTTGAAAATGCTGTGGGTCAGATCAATATAGAGGTAGGTCTCATGTAATGGAAAGATTATGAATCTTCCTATGATGGTTACTTGGTCATTTTACTTTTAGTTTTTTCAAAAATAAATATGAATAAAAACATAATGCTCCAAGAAGTTGTTTAAGGGCTAAATTGTGTAGGATATGTGTAAAAAATAAATAAAATCTCAGGACACCAACCCCTCCAACTTCTAATGCAAACGGGAGGGGAAAGTCCTTAGGTACATGTGAACTGGCTCTGAGACAGTATAGGGAAAGGATTTAGGCCTCACTTTTGATGAAGAGAACCAATGTGGGATTGTACGACCAGATGAATTAACTATAGAAGAGCAAAAGAACCCAACCAACCAACCAGCCAAATGGCCTCCTAGACATTGGAATTCAGCCCATACACATATAAGAAGGCAGCCAAACCATCTGTCTCTTGAGGAATGTTTTTCTAAGACCACTGAAGCCAGATGCTGACACTACCTGATAAGGAATCTGGCTGCAAAGAAACCAAACCTTCTGTATCTAACTACCTTAAGCCAACAAGGACCTCCACACTGACCTTACCATGACTTTTCCCTCCCTATAATCTCATTTTAATGCTAAAAGAGCTCATCCAGGGACAGAGACTTAACAAGCTAATAAGATATATGACTGTGTGAAGAAGCATGTACTAAAACTAGGCAGGTGCAAGACAATCTCCATCTCTACACCCTTAGAGTCCCCTCACCTAAGCCTCTTTAAAAGTCTCCCTAAACTCTCCTGGGGAAGCCAGGCTGAGGACTTTTCCTCTGTGCTGCCTCCCTTATATTGGAATATAAGCCCCAGTAAAGTCTTCCCTGGGACTCCGGGTGGGCCTTTCATTAATTTCTATTATAAAGAGAGCCGAAGGGCCTGAGTCTCACCCTCACGGATCATTCCTTAAGGAAATTCCTTGCTGGCTTCCATAAGCAAGTACCTATGAATTGTAACTTTAGGCCTGCAGGCTATGTCTAACACCTAAAATTAAACTCTCTTCCATTCCACACAATTACAACAAGTTTATATTCACAAGGAGCAGAACAGAAACAACTCACTCAGACATTCTTCCACCTACCCAGGGAAAACTCTGCAAACAATGCTTCCTTCACTTCTTTTCTTCTGTTCTAACATGTACCTTTTCTATAAGGGAGATTTTCCTGGGTCTCACAAAACTGTAACCTTTTTGTCTCACTACACTTCCCCCAATCTTTTTTCTTTCTCTATGCTTTTTAAATGCTGAAAACTTCCAAATTTCTCTCTGGAAAGAGAAAACCCCAACTCTGTGGTTTGTGTTTTCCCTAGGCATATCCTCAACTTTGAGATAGTAAACCTTCATTGGTTGAAATTTATGCCTCAACTTACTTGAGTTGACAATATATAAAGCATTTGGCAGAGTGATTCACTCATATTTGGTGTTCAAGAAGATTAAAACTAATGTTTCCAGCCTTGTAAGACAATTAACCATTTAAACTAAATCTTAATTTGAAGCCAGACACAGAGTAAGAAAACAAGAAGTGAGAGAAGCCTGGAGTCCAGTGTACTTTAAGTACAATCAATTTGACAAGTGAATTGGGGAGGAGAGAAAATGTAGTATCTGTTCCTCACTGTTGCAAAGTTCCTGGCTGAGACACCTATAGCAAAAGATAGATTAACAAGAGAAAAAGCATACAAAAATTTAGTATAAATTTTACCTGACATGGGAGTCTTCACAGACGAAGACCCAAAGAAACAGGGAAGCCTGTGTACTTCTGTGCTTAGCTATGGTGAAGAGTGAGTGGACAGAGGGGTTATGACCTATTGGTGATAAACTGAGGGGGACTTAGAAAGGCCTGTTGTTCAGATCCTTGCCTGTGTCCCTCTGACTTCAGAGATAGACATTTTTTTCCTCCAGGTACAGAAAGGGAACCCCAGGAATGAGGATTTTATGACCTGCCTTAGGAGAAGGTTAGCTGGTTTTATGGTCAGCTGCAGGGGAGAAGGGGAAAGAGGAAAGCAAGAGGCACCTGCCTCCTTCTGCTGTTTCCTTAGATGCCAAGTGCCTTATTTTGGAGTCTTGAACTCTATCAACTGCAAAACTAAAAATGTTAGGGGTATTTAGTTTGTACTCTTTTGTTTGTCCAGAAAATACTATGCCATTTAACTAAGTCAATAAATCATAAGGCAATTAGGTCATAACCCCTGTGTTTTCTAAACATTCTATCTCATTTTAGAATATCTCATTCACGGCACCTGCTGAAATAGTGTAGGAACAACAGCAAGAGGCACCAGAACAACTTCTAAAAGCACTACATTTTAACTGAGAATGCTTTCTTAACAAAATTTAGATCCTTGTATATTTTTTCCTTTCATGCTGTTGTTGGAAGCGAGACAATTTTCATTTGTCCTGTGATGGCCTTTTCTGCATATTATTGATTAAGGCAAAGAGCATCTTAGGAGAGAATGTTTTCTTCGGCTTTTTGCTCCTTTCATCCTCCCGGATAAATCATCAAATGAGCAATTTTGAGAGCTGGCTGATTGTTACTCTTCACACAGTTTTGCCACACGGGCGGACATTGAAGGAACATGTACCGCATTGGTCTTCAGAGAATTAAGAACGATATATTCTCCAGCAAATGTCAGCATCCTTGCCTGCCTGGTATTAGTGAGGCTCTTGGGAAACACTAACGAATAAGACAGTCATTATCTTTAGGGAGCTCACAATTTAGTGCTTGTTTATTGAGCTACTACAACAATTTACGGAACTGACTTTTTAATTAAGAAAATGAAATGGAATCTATAAGCCAGTGTTTATAGAGAAGCAGCTTTCCTACTTCTAAAAAGCGAGTCCATATACAAACACTTGCTACAATGTAGTAAAGAAGGTTATTGGGAAAGAAAGGGTTATTTAACTCTTCTTATTTGATGGAAGTTTGATTATACACGTCCACCTTTGCAGGAATTTAATTTTAGCTTAAGGATATCCATGTTGTGATTTTTTCCTTTGGGATCATACATTAACTCAATTCAAAGTTTAGGTGGACAGGGTGTTAGAAGCCAAAATAGAATGATTTTCCCCTCCTGTCCTCCCTTCTCACTTTTTTTCATTGTTCGTCAACCCTTAATGATTATTAACCAGGGCCTGAGAAGTTACAAATGTATTGACATATAACATCTGCTTTTATATATTGTAAGAAATAAGGAGAATGTCAAATATTTCAAGAGAGTGTTACAAAGAACAACGGGAATGCAGAAGAGAAAGTAAATCGAAATTTGAGTGATTTACAAATTGGGAATAAAAGGATAATATATAAACCCAAACCTTTACTACTAAATTTTATACATATATATGCATATAACTTCAGTTTCTGAGCCTCTTTTAGAGGTATTAATAAGGAGATTAAGTAATTTCAACCTTCTACTTACGTGTCAGGTCACATGTTAGGGACATTGAGAGGGAAAACTTTTGAAGAGGAAGTAATGTTGGGGGTGAGTCTTGGATAAACCATAGGATTTAGCTCAGTGAAAAAGAATATCAAGGAATGTTCAAGCAAAGATAGTATTACAAACAAAAAAAAACAAAAAAATTAAAGGAGTAAAAGGATATAGGTGGTTTGGAGGAATAATTCTTTACTTAACATTTTCAACAAATGAAATATTGATGAAACCACCAAGCATGTTTCTCCTCAAAAGAAAACAGATATCAGTTGGGGTGAGGGCCACATAATTTAAAGGGATGATAATGTTTTTGCATGAGGAAGATCTGATACTACTTGGTATTTGTAAAAAAATTACTGTAGAAAAATTTGCCATTCCAAAAATGTCAGAAACACTTTGATGAAAAATAAATGGTTTAAAATTTGCAATGGTATCAAAGAGCAGCTTGGCAAACTGTCCACAGTGTTTAGATCATTCCATTAGAAACACTTCTACAAAAGGTCCTGTATTTTCGGACACAAGAGGAGTTTGGTGTGGCAGGCAGGGAGTGGTGAACTAAGAGGAGTTTGGATCTGGGGCTGGGATCACAGACTTTGAAGGCCATTCTCATGAGTTCTTCCTCTCACTAAAAGACAAATCAATCATGACCATTGTTCTAGAAAGATCATTCAGGCTGAGGTTTGGATTGGAATGGGGAGGAGACCCATCAGCAAGGAGGTCCATCAGTAGTTTATAGAAGCACCCTTGAAAAGTAATGAAGGTTCAGGTAGCACAGCTGCAGAACAATTAAAGCTGAGGGCTCAGAGCACATTCAGAATTAGGGCTTCCAGGTACTGACAGAGGCAGAGGAGAGAGTCAAGGAAGCATCTGGCTCTTGGTTCCAATAGTGATAAAGATGGAAGTAGAGGCGAGGTGATGTAGCAATAATTTCTCTCAATGAGCAATAACTTCTGAAGTGTTTCTCAGAATTACTCCCAACTTACTGCATGAAAATGGAAAAAACAAGAAAGACCATTATTTTTTTTTTTTCTGAATGTCTGTAAGGATACAAAGTAGAATAAGGGGAAAAAATAGTAGTGAAGCAATAACCCCCAAATTTGATTGAAATAAGTTAGGTACAATTCTTCAAATTGATTTTCTTATCTCAATAATTTCCTAAAGCAGCAAAAAAGTTATTAAGAGGGATGAAAGAGATCCTTTTGATCTGAAGACCAAGGAAAATATAAAAAATAAGCTTGAACTACTTATTATTTGGTAAACTGTTTCATTGTCAATGCTGCATAAAAGCACTCTTTCATAGATTTTCTTACAACAAATTTTTAAATGGCTGGTAAGTATTTCATTATATATAAATCTATCATGATGTATATACAAATTTCATTGTCTTAGACGCTTTAGTTACTTCCCATTTTCACCTATGTATAGTATTACAGGAAACATTTATTGTAGCAAAATTTGCAAACAGTTATTGAAAATTTCTCTTTACTGAAATTGAAAAGTAACTTTTTTGTATATTAAATTCCTATAAATATCTGAGTCTTTTTCTGAACCTCACGGTGTTTCATTGACCTGCTTGCTCTCCCTACACTTGTTCCACTTACTTTTAATTATTTTTCTCTTGTTTAGTTCAAGACCTAATGAGAAAGAGCATACCTCATTTTCAAAAACCTCTTGGACATTCTCTCATTTATTCTTCCAGGTAATATTTTTAATAATTTTTGACACTTATTGGACTCAGAGAACATTTATACATTAATTAGGAAAGAACTGACATTTTTAAAACAGTGAACTTTGTATTGAGATATTGCCCTTTTGTAGATCAGTTTTGTCTTTATTAAAAATGACACATTTTACTTTAACTTTCGATACCAGCTTTTGAATTCCAACGTATAGTCTGCAACATATAAGAAGCTATCTGAGAGGCTTTTTAAAAAAATTCAGAATAAAAATTAAATTTCATTTTGTAAATATATTTCTGGAATCAAACTGCTCATATGATTTTTCTCCCTTTATATAAAATAAATAATATTAATAAAGTTCAAGTATAAATTTTATCTTGAATTCCTCAAGCAAGCATACATGATCATGACTGACATTATCATTTTAAGGTAATGATAATTATTTTGCTAACCTTTGGTTTGTAGATTTTGTCTCTGAATCTTTACATGCAATTTGGGTATGATTTTTTGTGTGTGGAGGTGTGGACTGCAATGCAGATTTAAGCTAATGACTGATAATTAGCCTTCAGTCTGTTCTAGGTCACCTTCAAGACTCTGCTGTACCTGTTGCTAGGTCCGCAGGTTAGGAGATTTCTGCAACCTTTTGTATTTGGCACAGTAAGTGCTGATTGGTAAGTTGCTAAGGTGTTGCCTCCTCCACAGAGTGTGAGCAATCACTGGAGACAGATTAAAGTAAGATGGGGTAGAGGGGCCCCACCTGTCGGGGTCCCAACCCTCTCCTTTTTTCCTAGGAGAGCTAGATTTCCAGTTGTCTACCTAACACTTGGACTTCCCAGACTCCAGAATCATGAGCCAAATAAACTGTTCTTTATAAATTACCTAGTTTTTGATATTCTATTATAGCAGCAGAAAATAAACCAAAACAAGAAGTCACTGCCCCAATTTGAAATGGCCCAAAACCCTTTGCAATTGCAATATTGTTCAAGTTTTTATTTTACGAACTCTTTTCCAATTCCTACACCTAAGGATAACAGAGTTCATTTGAGTCTTTTGTTTATAAGAGAAAATTTAAATGAATTATTTAAAAGAATTTCTTGACAGTCCTAAAGATAACTGGAGATCCCCACCCCCCAGGTGTGTGGCACCAAGAAATTATTACTCTAACTGTAGGGTGGTTGTGGCTACATTTGAATAGGGCACAATTTGAAAATGAGATAGCAATCCCCTACAAATTTCTTGCTGGAGTTCTTAGATCTAGAGAGGTAATTTCATCATGTGTTAGTGATTATTTGGGAAAATCCTATTGTGCTTTTAGTAGATAATAGTGTAGAGTTGATAGGGAAAATGAGCAGGAACAGCTGGAGGCTTTGTAAAGCTTTCATGAGCAGGATATTCCATGCCAGGAAGGAATGCATTTTATGAAAATTTTTAAATAAAAACCTTCTACTTCATTAATATGCTTTTCTCAGCATTATTTATAAATTTTAGTGCTGTGTTTTCTGTAGTGGAAAGTATAGACAGGCTTATTGCTGAAGTTTTAGTTGACACATTCAGGTTTTATTTGGAGGGTGCTGCTATTTAGATTAATCCATAATTCAAATCCTCCAATATTGATGCTGATATTGATGTTATGCTTAATATTGACATATGCAAATATATAAAAATGAAAGGCACTTAAAGATGTTTATTTTGACCTAAGAACTCTGCCCTCCAGCATGCAAGCATCTGGTTTCCCTTCTGTTGACTGCCCAAACCAACAGCCATAAACCCTTAAGAAGGGAGATTAGATGTAAATTCCTGATAAATTCCATTCAGTTTGAGCTCTCTACCAATAACAAAAACCATTTGTTGGCCATCTGTCTTTACGTGAAATAGAGGATAGGGGAGCTTTGGTACTACCACTACAATGAAAAAGAGGGTTCTAAGTTTATCTTGTATTTTATTCAGACTGCAATCTGATGACACAAATATATAACACTCTGTACTGGGAAATCACCAAAAGAAAATTGCTTGAGGTCTCTACATACTTCTGTGCTAACTAAACAATCACACCCACGTATAAATGGTCTCTGTGATTACACAGACTAACTGCAGGTTTTCTGTTAAGTTTACCATTCCCCTAGGAAATTTAGATCTCTTTGTGTTTAATCTCTAATTTCTTCTGCCTTTCATTCTGTTTCTAAGGGCAACTTGGGACTCAAAGCAGAGAAGCATTTGTAAGGTTTAGAACTCTATCTTTCAGGACAAAACAAATTAACAAGCAAATCCCCTGTGTAGATTATTGCATCACCATTAAGATGTTAAAAATTTTATGAAATCTAATTTTAGAAGGTGTGTATATATGAAAGGTAGTAAAACAGCTATTGAGATATAAAGCATACATTGCATGTAAGCTTATAAAAAGGCATATAGAACAATAGCAATAACAAACATGGTAGGTTCTTCTGTGTTTCAAAGCCACTGAATTCGCCTTGGGTACAAAGTTTGCACACACCCCCACACCCACACCCAAGCACATCACACATGCACACACACTATTACCTTTGGCATTAATTTAGTTTTTTATGCTGCATAGCAAATTACACAAACTTAGTGACCTATAGTGATATTAATTTATTATCTGGCATTCATTTATTATCAGGAATCTGGAATGCTTTAATTGGGTTCTTTGCTGAGTTCCTCATGGTTGTAATAAAGGTATCTTTGCAGGCTGTGTTATCTGGAGGATTGGCTGGGGAAATTTGTTTCCCAGAGCTCTCATATTGTTAGTAGAACTTATTTTCTCACAGCAGAATGACTGAGGACCCCGTTTTCATGCTAGTTGTTGGCTGAGGACACCCTCAGCTCCTAGCAGCTACTTTCATTCTCTAGAGGGCTTCCTCCATAGGCTCTCCCACAACACAACGCTTTGCTTGTTCAAGGCCAGCCTTAAAGGCTCTCTTGATTAAGTCAGACCCACTCAGGATAATCCTCTTTAAGGCATCTTAATTTTATCTGTAAAATTCCTTCACCTTTACCATAAAATATAGCCTATTCGGGGTGGTACCTATGACTCAAAGGAGTAAGGTGCTGGCTCCATATGCCGGAGGTCACAGGTTCAAACCCAGCCCTGGCCAAAATGTGTAAAAAAAAAAGAAAAAAAATAATAATAAAATTAAATTTGAAAAAATATATAGCCTATTCACAAGAGTGGTACTTCATATCACAGACCCTATCTACACCCCAGGGGAGGATTATATAAGGCATGCACACTGGGCATAGGGATTTGGTAAGAGTCATTTGAAGTTGAGTTCTTTATCTCTCAAGATGTTGGGGGTGAGGCACTCAGGGGTAGAGGATGACCTTCTTAGCTGCCCTACAGTGATAACTGCTTTGTATTTATTCCACTTAAAGTTGGGACACCCTGAGTTCTTCTCTTATCTCAACTGTTCTCTCTTATTCATACATCAGGTTGTAGATTGTCTATCTAAGCCTGTTTGGTTTCTATTGTTATGCAAATATTTCATTTCTGTTTTTAGATGTAATTTCTGTTTTTTTATTAAATCATGGTTGTGTACATAAATGCAATCATGGGGTACAATTTGAAATATTTTCATCGAACTGGTTGACATAGCTTTCATGGCATTTTCTTCATTATAGATATAATTTCTGATTGTTTTTCTAAGCTGTTACTTATTTGATCTTTAAGCTAATATCCTTTATTTCTGGGGGAAAAGACATACCTGGTAGGGAAAGCAAGGAACTGAGGGAGTCTACTGTCTTCATCTAATCTCTGAGCCGTCTTTGAAAGCAAATTGAATCAAATGATGGCACTTCCATGATTGGAACGATTAATGGCCCACACCTGCTACAGACCAAGTCCAAACTCCTTAAAGATCCCATTCTCCTCTAAATGCTTCTTAACTTGCTGCTCACTGGTCCCGTGCCCTTGATTACTTCAGCCACATGAAACCTCTTGCAGTCTCCTAAACATGCCACTGTTTCTCCAGCTGATTGGTTTTTGCTCATTACATTCTTTCTGCTTATTTCCTGGTGTACACTTCCTTTCTGCTCACCTTTGTTTCAACTTTCATTCCTCCTTTATTCTCGATGTAGTTGTTATTTCTTCCATGAGGTCTTCTATGATGTTCTGCTTTTCCTGCGAGAGTCCTAGATTATGTCTGCTGAGGACCAATTAGTGTTTGTTAATTATTTTTAATATACACTTTCACTCGAACAAGTGCCTTTGTTAAGATAATACACTATATGATCACTTTATCTCCGAACTTACATCCCCAGAACTGTGTTATGTTTCCCTTTTATGGCTTTTCATGACATGCTATAATTGCATCTAGTTCATAATATATGCAATTATACTTTCCTATTTACTTACTTGTCTTTGTTATGGAGTGAATTGTATCACCCCCAGAGTCATATGTTGAAGCCTTAACCCTCAATGTCATTGTAATGGACACTTTAAAGAGGTAATTAAGTTTAAATGAGGTCCGTAGAGTGGGGCCCTAATTCAATTAGTGTCCTTGTAAGAAAAAAAAAAATACCAGGAATGTGTGTACCTGCCGAAAAGGCCATGTGGGGACCTAGCAAGAAGGCAGCCATCCATGTGCCAAGGACAGAGGCCTCAGGAGAAACTAAACATACTGGCACCTTGATCTTGACCTTCCAGCCTGCAGAACTCTCAGAAAATAAGTTTCTGTTGTTTAAACCCCCTAGTCTGTGGTGATTTGTTATGACAAACTAATACAATCTTCCTCACTGGATTGACTTCATTATTAGCAGTTATAGTGCTAGGTACACAGGGGGCATTGCATCCATCTGGGTTCATTCAGAAAAACAGAACTAGGAGTGATGCATAATAAGTGCTGTATAATATGAAATATATTTGGTCTTTGTCACCCATCTGCTAAAACTCTAGGAACGTCCTGAGAGAGAGGAGCATCTTTTTATCCTTCATTTTGAGCCTCATTTTGATCACACCTGAGTTTATCTTTTGGGAGCACCAGCAAGAAAGTGTGCACCTCGGTGAAAATCAGGGCAGCAGAGTGGTGACGAGCACAGAGAAATGGGAAACTGCACTGGAACTCGTCTGGATGGACTAGAACCCACCTTGGTCTCTCCAGATCTCCAATCTTGATGTCTCAGGTGACCTGTAACAGGCCCTTTTTCAAGGAACTAGATATTCACCTGGCCCAGGAGTTGGAGAAGCTGAAGAGGTAGCTCACAGGAGCAGGAAGAGCCGGGACTGGGAACTGCCCTGTGCCCTTGCTGGCGTTCAGAAAGAGATACCGGTGGCTTTGACATGCTGAGAGGCCTTAGAAGCTGCCTGAAGTCAAGGTCCCTCTGACCTAGTCTCACTCCTCAACCTATGTAAAGGGAGGTACCCTCTTTGGAATTTATTTCACCAAGAAAGCTTCTTTCCCAAACAAACACAATTGCCTTCTTCATTTCCTGAAGTCTTGTTATCCATCTCAGAAAAGAAGACCGAGGAATGCATTCATACCCTGGACGGACTTGGTCGCAAGGTAATGCCTGCCTGGGGGTTCTTTCAAAAAACAATCATTTGCAAGCCAATTTTTGCCCATTCCTTCTCCCTAAAAATCATCTCAATTCCCTGAGAATTGTCTACACTACCCATCTCCCCCCTCCTCTATGAAAAGGGGTATACAAGCTTTTGTACCCCAATCGATTATTAGGTTATTTCATTCTCCTGGGCTCTGCATGAATTTTGTATGCCTTTTTGTTCTATGGCTTTACCTTTCTCCAGCTGATTTTCAGGGAACCTTCAAAGGCCAAAGGGAACATTTTCCTTCAGCCCCTACTCCATTGAGATGAGCTAGCAAAGAGGCACAATGTGGGTGAGTTGTAATAGTGGCTAGTAAACTTGCACAGGAGAGCCAAGTATTTAAAAAGAAAATGCTGCTGCTTCACTTTCATTACTCAGGTCTTATGCATGTGTCACTTGTGGCCCACACTAACTCAGAATTGTGCAGCAAAAAGAAGTGTGGAAAGTGTGGTTCCACCTTAGTTAACGTGGTACAATATGAACCCACCACAAGCATTCAATATTATTTATTAAGTAAGTGATCCTGAAGCTAGTGACCTCATTATGGTATTACCATCCTTCTCGTGGAGTGGAAAGAGCCTTTCAGATGCATTTAACCTCTGGTATCTTCTTGAGGAGCTTCATGTTTCAATCTGGCCCTACAGATCTTGAAGGTATTAAAAATTTATTATGAAGCTGGGGTGTTATTACTAAAATAATAGGGATGACTCAGACATATTAGATATAATGCTATAAAAAGAAACTTGAGGACTGGCTTATAGGGTTGGTTGATTTACAGTGCAGCCAAGGTACAGAAGATTGGTAAAGGAGAGAATCAAGTAGTGGTCCTTACTGCTTCATATTCACCCTCACACTAAAGTGATTACTGATATGGGGGGAAAAATCTCTTTCCTACTGATCTTATGTTCTCCAGTTGAGGTGCTGTAAATTTGTCTGTCAAAAGATAGAATGATAAGAGGAAGAAAAACAAAAGTAATTTATCAGCATGTGCATCGTGCTTACACATGGAAATATCTAGAGATGAATAGCCTAAAAGGGTGGTTAGAAATTAGGCTTATGTACCATTTAGGCTGAAGGAAAGGGTTTTGTGCTTGCAGGTGGTGGGAGGCAAGTTATGGGAAGGTGACAAGGAAAGGCATAGTAAGTGTTGTAGGTTGGGGGTCCCTGGTCGCTGAATCCAGTTGACCCGGTTTGATGACATGGCAGAACTAGAAAGTTGAGGAATGGCATGAATCCAAAGCAAAAGGGGTAGAAACCACACAGGCAGCATGAATAGGAAGCCAAAGTAACTTCACCAAGGCTTTAGCATAGCAAAAAGAAATTTGATTTAAGAATAAAGAGAAAGCTTAGAGACCTTACAAGAGAGTTGGAAGCGAGCCTCTCTCATGATTGAGAAGACAGAGAAAGAGTTGGAGATACAAAGGCCGTGTAGAGGAGCAAACATCCTTTTTCTCCTTTGGAAATTGTCAGTAACTCTCTCATTGGTCTCTTTGCACCTCCAGTCATTATTGTCATTTTCTACTGGTCGTTGATTATTGTCCTTTAAACTGGTCATTTGTTACGTAGGTTACCTTATACCCACATTTTTTCCCTTTGTTGCTGAGTGGTGATCTAACTGATGATCTTCCTATGGGCACTCCAGACTATTCAGCAGGTCTAGCTTTCCCCCCACCCCCATTGAAGCTCCTCTCTCGGTGTCCCTTCTCAGTAAGCCAGCGTTGTTCAGTAAGGTTTGTTTTTTAGATTCACGTCGGTGCCCTCTCCATTAATAAGAGTTGTTATGAGCCTTCCTCTTCCTTGCACAAGACAGGGAGACACCTCCACAGATGAAAATTTCCTTTATAGAAGAAAAATGTGTATTTTGTTTTTAAAGCTTTTCCTGCTTCTCTTGGTTTTCAATGGCCTTTACTTCAAAATAATCTATAGGCCAAAGAAGCATATCTTTGGTGTGGCTTATTCCCCTGGTTTGTGAATTAGCCAGTTTCCTTTCATTACTGTTTTGTTTTGTCTCTCGCATCTACTGACTGCATTTTTATTTAGCCAATGAGAACTGGGCAGGTAGAATGGGGAATTTCTGAAACACATAACACATTGTGACATTGAAAGATTTTGTTTCCTAAATTTCCCAGGGTCCAGCAGTTTGAAGTGAAACAAAAAACACCACTGCTGCTGATTACTTATATTGAAGGACCATATAGGTTTTGACACATTAACTCACAAAAAATGATGTATTGCCATAGCTTCTGAACAATGTTCTGTGACCAATGACTGTAGTTTTTAGGGAAATGATAATTTACATGAGCAACGTTCAGGCCCTTCCTCTCTGGAACACTTGAAGCAGCTCAGCTATTACACAAAAGCACCATGAGTGTGGGAGATTTTTCTTTTCTATTTGGCAGGGTCACACCAGGAACCAGCCTTATTCTTAAGATCTTCCACTTGGCCACAGTTGGAGGAGACAAAACTATACACTTGGGCCTTAAAAACCAACCCTTCAAAGGGAGAATACCAAACAAAGCCATTTTGCCAACATGTTTGCAGTAGGATTACTGGTTAAAATGTTATTGGAATGTATGAAGATTTTACCTTGTTACATCTTAGGCATCTTTTTTCTTTTAATGTGGATAATTGCAGGCCACTAGTATTCTTCCTTTAATAGGTTTTCACTATGCAGAATGATTTTTTGATCTTTTCAGCTTCTTCATTAGAATTGAAGAGGAAAAAAATGACCCCATGACCATTCCTTCTCAGTGTAATAAGGTAAAAGTCACAAAACCGGAAATGCAAATTGATTTTCTTCACTCTTTTCCTTTTAATACAAACAGTAGGATGATAGCCAACTCTTATTTTTCAACTTCTTCCGTGTGGAATTATGCATGGGAAGCTGTAGGTGGACTTAGTGGTGAAATTTGCATCCTCTCCCCCCTCAAAAAAAATGCAGATAGGAAAGAAATGAGCTGAAATAATAGGAATGAGAAAATGGCAATAAATCATAAAGGATAATCAGAAAGATCCTGATAAATCAGTAGCAAAGATCAAGCAAGTCTCTGAAGGTTCATAAAATCGCTTGATTGGTGCCAGTGTTGCAGAGACAGGCATTGTACAAGTGTCATCAAGTCCTGCTTCTTGATGTCTCCGAATGCTGCAGCTCATCACTTTCTCCTCCCAGCTCATCAACTGTCACGGCTCTTAAAGAAAAATTAAAAGAGCTTTCTCCCGGTTCTCATGAGCTGCTGAAAAAACAGACTCACTTGAACCACTAGAGGGATCTCTTTTCTTTGAAAAGAGGGGAAAAATCTGAATTGCATGATAGATTATAATCTTGGAATGGCACAGAAGTTGCTAACCAGAACAGAAAATCAACTGTTGCAATTCTCAAAAATGTTTCATTGTATGCTGAGAGACTCTGTCCCTGTTATCAAGGTCCTCGGAGAGATCTGGCAAATATGTTCCCCACCACACAAACATGCTGGATGGAGATTTTTATTCCACATTAATTTAATGTGAATTAATTAGTTTAATTTGCATTATTTCATGAAAATGGGGAGGTCCTTGGTCTCTAGTTCAAGATGGCCACCACTGTTTTCTTGTGTTACTTGGTGACTCTGTTGACAACTACAGAGCTGCTCTTATTGGGTTACAGAAATGCCTTTTTGTATAATCAATCCTCTTTGACATAGAAATTTGTAGCTGCTGTCAAGGTCACTGTACTTAGTTTTTAGCCTTGTTGGGTCTCCACATTCATCCCCTATCAGACATTCTACCGCCTTCCAAACTCTGCTTGGGAATAGAATATAAATTTTTCACACTCTTTACTGTGGAGCAGATATAATAAACTCTTAAAGATGTTACATGATGTTTCATCCTAGTTCTCAGAATTGTGAACATGTTATTATATAGCATATGGGAAAGAGGAAGATTGCAGATACTTTTAAGATTGTTAATTAATTGACCTTGTTTGATTAAAATCAACAAAATAAAGAGAACATTCTGGGTCATTTCAGTGGGCCCAATGTAATCATAAGGGTCCTTGAAAGTGGGAAAGGGAGGCAGAAAAGAGGGAGTTTGGAATGATGCTGTCTGAGAAGGGTTGGACCCAAAGCTGCTGGCTTTGAAGAGAGAGGAAAGGGGCCATGAGTCCAGGGTCATGGTAAAGCTGGTGAAGCCAGGAAACAACATCCCCCTTGAGTCTCCACAAAAGTATAGTCCTTATGACATCTTGATTTTAACCCAGTGGTACCTCTGTTGTACTTCTATGAGATGATAAATTTGTGTTGTTTTAATCCACAAAGTTTGTGGCAATTTGTTAAAGCAGAGATAGGATACTAATACACTCCTGGTGCTATAACATCGCTTTCCTCGAAACAAGAGATGCCTCACTTCACAACTGCTTCCCTGACACAGGTTTTTGGTTTTTTTGTTTGTTTGTTTGTTTCAGCCCCGGCACACCCACTCTTCCCTCTTTGGGGTAATTCCAAAAACAAAGAGGAGTTTTGAGAGCACTGACTCTGAAATATGAAAATATCTTTATTGTCCTCAAGAGAAACCTAGTCTTTATTATAGGAACCAAAAACCTCAGGCTACAGAACAAATCTGGAACACTGCCTGATTTTGAAAATAAAGTTTTATTGAAACACATTCATGTATGTATGATCTGTGGCTGTTTTCACAATACTGCAGAAGAATTGAATAGCTGTGACAGAGACAATAAATCCTTAAATATTTACTTTGGCCCCTTGCAGAAAAAGTGTTCAGTCTTCTGCTTTAGATAACAATTATGGCTGATCTTAGGAAGAGACAAATGAATAGGTATGAAAGTGCATAATTTTCTTCTTGGTTGTTATTATACTATAACAGCAATAAGCAAGACAATTTAGATGGTTAAATATAAAATGTCTGATTTCAAATCAAAAGTGTACTTTATTGTATCTCAAACAAGAAGCAGTACAACTATCAACACAGTTTTGGCATCTTAATGCTAGTTCATTTATGTCAGCAGCAAAGATGTCTGGAGAGAGTGGGGATGAAATTGCAAAAGACA
Source organism: Perodicticus potto (assembly GCA_963574655.1). Lineage (NCBI taxonomy): Eukaryota > Metazoa > Chordata > Mammalia > Primates > Lorisidae > Perodicticus > Perodicticus potto. The sequence continues at coordinate 39,573 of CAUYRH010050050.1, forward strand.
TTTTCTGCAGCTGGCTGAGAATTGAATATTTTTCTTTGGAAGGAGTGGTCAAAAACGTGGAAGATGTTAGTCATTTGATGCAAGATCTGGTGAATGCAGTGGTTGGCAGAGAATTTCCACGTCCAGCTTGTATAATTCCTGCAGTATTGTCTGTGTGGCACCTGGTCCAGTATTGTTTTGAAAGAGGATTGGCCTGTGTTTATTGACCAATCTTAGCCAGTAAATGGCAAGCATCCTCATCATTTCATCCAGTTGGTTATAGTACACATCTGCATAATTTATTGATGAAGGTGAAGTGAATAATATCAGCCCTGGACCATCAAACAGACACCATTAGCTTTTTTTGTTTCTTTTTTTTCCTTTTTATTGTTTGGCATTCTTTGAGGATACAAAGAATTAGTTATACTGCTTGCATTTGTTAGGTAAAGTTCCTGTTGTAATTCTGTTCTGCCCCCGAGAGTTGTGCCATACACTATATCCCCCAATCCTTCCCCCTTCTCTCCTGTACTCACTCCCTCCTTCCCCTACTCCTCACCTTGTATTAGATCATCTACTGCCTTCATGTTAGAATTGAGTGCACTGGATTCTTGCTTCTCCATTCTTGTGATGCTTTATTAAGAAGAATGTGTTCCAACTCCATCCAGATTAATACAAAAGATGTAAAGTCTCTATCTTTTTTAATGGCTGCATAGTATTCCATGGTATACATATACCACAGCTTATCAATCCATTCCTGGGTTGGTGGGCATTTAGGTTGTTTCCACATTTTGGAAATTGTAAATTGAGCTGTGATAAACAGTCTAGTGCAATGTCCTTATCGTAAAAGGACTTTTTTCCTTCTGGGTAGATGCCCTGTAATGGGATTGCAAGATCAAAAGGGAGGTCTAATTTGAGTTCTTTGAGGATTCTCCATCCTTCCAAAATGGTTGTATTGGTTTGCAGTCCTGCCAACAGTGTAAAAGTGTTAACCTCTCTCGACCTCCTCCCCAGCATCTGCAGCTCTGAGACTTTGTGGTGTTGGCTATTCTCATTGGGGTTAAGTGATAACTCAATGTGATTTTGATTTGCATTTCTTTGATGATCAGGGAAGGTGAGCATTTTTTCAAATGTTTGTTACCCATTCATCTGTATTCATCAAAGAAGGTTCTGTTCATATCTCTTGCCCAATGGTAGATAGGATTGTTTACTTTTTTTTTTTGGTTGATTAATTTGAGTTCTGTAGATTCTAGTTATCAATCCTTGTAAGATTCATACCCTGAAAATATCTTTTCCCATTCTGAAGACTGTCTTTTTACATTAGTTGCTGTGTCCTTAGCTGTGCAGAAGCTTTTCAGATTAATTAAGTTCTATTTGTTAATTTTTCTCACTGCAATGGCCACTAAGTCTTTGTCATAAAATCTTTCCCCAGTCCAACATTGTTAAGAGTTTTCTCACTTTCTTCAAAGATTTTTATTGTTTTGTGTCTTTAGATGTAAGTCTTTTATCCATCTTGAGTCAATTTTTGTAAGAAGTGAAAAGTGTAGGTCAAGAGTCTTTTATATGTGGTTATCCAGTTATCCCAGCACCATTTGTTGAAAAGGATTTTTCTCCCCACTGTATGCTTTTGTTACATTTACCAAGATCAGATGGGAAGTAGAGATTGGTTTCAATTCTCAGTTTTCTATTCTGTTCCATGTATCTATGTCTCTGTTTTTGTGCCAGTATCATGCTGTTTTGATTACTGTGAACTTGTAATACAGCCTGAAGTCTAGTAGGATGATGTCTCTGGCTTTGTTTTTATTACTAAGAATAGCCTTCGCTATTTGGGATTTTTTCTGGTTCTATACAAAACAAATTACTATTTTTTCCAGTTCTTCAAAAATGATGTTGGTATTTTAATGGAAATTGCATTGAATCTGTAGATTGCTTTTTGAGATAGACATTTTGACAATGTTGATTTTTCCCAGCCAAGAGTGTGGTATGTTCTTCCATTAGTTAGTGTCTCCTACAATTTCTTTCCTTAAGGTTTCACAATTTTCCTTGAAAAGATATTTCATCTCTTTTGTTAGGTATATTCCTAAGTATTTCATTTTCTTAGAAGCTACTATGAAGGAAATTGTGTCCTTGATTTGCTTATTAACTTGGCTGTTATTAACATACAAAGGCTTCTCACTTGTGAACATTGATTTTGTACCCTGAGACATTACTATATTTCTTGATGACTTCCAGGAATTTTGTGGTTGAGTCTCTTGGGTTCTCTAAGTAGAAGATCACTCGTCAGCAAAGCCTGAGAGTTTGAACTCCTCTGCTCCCATTTGGATGCCCTTTACATATATCAAGTCCTTCTCTTGCTTGATTGCATTGGCTAGAACGTCCAGCACAATGTTGAATAATATGGTGGACATCCTTGTTTGGTTCCAGTTCTAAGAGGAAAACCTTTCAGTTTTGCTCCATTCAGTATGATGTTAGCTGTGGGTTCATCATAGATGGCTTCAATCAGCTTGGGAAATTTGTCACCTATGCTTATTTTCTTAAGTGTTCTTGTTAGAAAAGGATGCTGGATTTTGTAGAATGCTTTTTTCTGCATCTATTGAGTGGTTCAGATGGTCTTTGTTTTTGCTTCTATTAATAGGATGTATTACATTTATGGATTAGTGTATGTTAAACCAGCCTTACGTCCCTTGGATGAAACTTACTTAATCATGATATAGAATTTTTTTAATGTGTAGCTGCAATCTTTTAGCTAAGATTTTGTTGAGTATTTTTGCACCTATATTCATTAGTGAAATTGGTCTGTGGTTCTCCTTTTTAGTTGGGTCCTTTCTTGGTTTTTGATATCAAAGTGATGTTTGCTTCATAGAATGTGTTGGGAAGGTTTCTTCCTTCTTAGTGTTTTGGAATAGGTTCTGCAATATAGATGCAAGCTCATCTTTGAAGGTTTAATAGAATTCTGATGTGAAGCCATCTGGTCCCTGGCTTTTTTTTGTTGGATGCTTTTTTGTTTGTTTCTGTAATCTCAATGTTTGATACTGGTCTGTTCAAGCAATCTATTTCTTCCTGGTTAAGTTTAGGAAGATAGTATGATTCCAGGTACTGTTCCATTTTTTCCATATTGTCAAATTTCTGGGCATAGAGTTATTGGTAATAGTCAGAAATAATCTCTTGTACTCTGTGGTATCAGTTTTTATTTCCCCCTTTTTATTTCTGATTGAGGTTATTAAGGATTTTACTTTTCTATTTATGATTAACCTGGCCAAAGGTTTATTGAATTCATTTATCTTTTCAAAGAACCAATGTTTTGTTTCATTAATTTTCTGAACGATTCTTTTATTTTCAGTTTCATTTATTTCTGATTTAATTTTGGTTATTTCTTTTCTCCTGGTAGTTTTGGAATTGAATTGCCTTTCCTTTTCCATTGCTGTAAGATGATTCATTAGGTTGTCACTGTGCTCTCTGTTTTTTAGGTGTAGACATCTAATGTGATAAATTTTCCTCTTAGGACTGCTTTTTTGGTGTCCCATGAGTTTTGGTATTTTGTATCTTCATTGTTTTTATGCTCAAGGAAGTTAATGATTTCCTTTTTTATATCTTCCTTGACCCAATTGTCATTCATCATAAGGTTGTTTAATTTCCATGCCTTTATCCTCCCGATTCCCTTTCCCATCAGATCTGAAAGCTGGTCATGGTGCTCGTAAAAGGAGGAAAAGTAATACTGAAACTGGCCTTACATTGTTGTAGTGTGGTATATATCACGTGGGCTAGTTTCGAACAAGGTAAAAAAAAAAAAATTCTATGCCTTTGTGTAGGAATGACAATTTTTGCTGGCATTGAGTTCCACTTTTATTGCCTTGTATTCTGAAGATACAAGGAATAACTTCAATTCTTTTGATTTTATTTGTGTGCTGGATGTTCAATGGGTTGATGAGAAAAACATACATTCTTTAGCTTTGGAATACAGTATTCTGTATATGTCTGTTAAGCACATTTGTTCTAGGGTTACATTTAAATCTATGTATCTTTGTTTGGAGGATCTGTCCAGCTCTGTAAGAGGAATGTTAAAGTCCTCTGCTATTATGGTGTTATAGGGTATCATATTCCTCAGACTAATTAAAGTCTGTTGCAGGAATCTGGGAACATTTAAGTTGGGTGCATAAATATTTAGAATTGAAATGTCCTATTGAGTTGTTTCCTAGACCAATATGAAGTGTCCACCTTTGTCTTTTTCTACTCCAGTTGCTTTAAATCCACCTGTATCTGAAAATGGGATTGCAACCCCTTCTTTCTTCTGATTCTCATTTGCCAGAAATACTGTTTTCTATCCCTTAACCCTGAGTTTTACTTTGTCCTTTGAGGCTAGGTGTGTTTCCTATGGGCAAACAAACGAATGGCTTGTGCTTTTTAAATCTAATCAGCCAGCCTATGCCCCTTAGTAGGAAATTCAAGCCATTAACATTTATTGAGAAAATTGATAAGTATGGTGGAGTTTTACTCATCTTATTTTGTGAAAGTCCATTGCTTAGTTTTATCTTTTGTGTCATTGTGGAAGCTAGGTTTTCTCCTTTAGCTACTGGGTGTTTCATTTGCTGGTGGTCCATTGTATGATCAGTGTGTAAAATGGGTCTAAGTATTTCCCGTACTTAGACCTATTTGTTGTGCCAAACTTACTCAATGTTTGTATATCAGTAAAAGATTTGATTTCTCCAATTATTTTAAAGCTTAGCTTAGCAGGATATAGAATTCTGGGCTGAAAATTGTTTTGTTTGGGTAGGTTAAAGGTAGATAACCATTCTCTTCTGGCATGAAAAGTTTCATTTGAGAAGTCTGCAGTCACACTGATGGATTGCCCCTGTAGGTCAATTGGCATTTACTCCTGGCTGCTTGCAAAATCTTCTCTTTCATCTTGACTTGGGCAGGTTCATGACATTGTGTCTTGGAGAAGCTCTGTTTGAGTTGAGATGACCTTTTAATATCTCTATTAAAGGAATATGTCAGAATCTTTGGTGATACTTAGAAAATTTTCATTTATGATATACTCTAGTGGGGCTTCCATTCCTCTTAGGCATTGCATTTTTGTTCCCCTTCTGGCATACCTATAATTCTTATATTTGAACACTTAATGAAGTTCTATAATTCTCTCAGTGAATGTTCTGCTTTCTCTCTTTTTCTGTCTCTTTAACCTCCTGTGTTAGCTAAGAGCTTTATCCTCTATCTCTGAGATTCTTTCTTCTGTATAGTCTAATCTGTTACTGATACTTTATACTATATCTTTAAGTTCTCTGATTGAGTGCTTCAATTCCTTAAGCTCTGCTATATCCTTTCTATATTCTTTATATCATTCATCTGTTATTTGATTGTTTTTGGTTTTCCTTTTGGTCATTTTCCACTTTCTCAGCAATTTCCTTCACTGTTTTTATCATTTGTATTTAAATTCCCTCTATGTCATTTCTAATATTTCTTTATAGGTGGGATCCTCTGCAGTAGCTACCTCATGATCTCTTGGTGGGGGTGGGGGTTACTCTGTTCTGGTTTTTATGATGCCAGGATTTCTCTGCTGTTTCTTCCTCAAGAGTGTTTTCTTTTTGTCTATTTCCTGTCCTACTTTTTTCTTTCACTTCACCTGCTCTTTAAGTTACTGTGACTCTGACCTAAGCCATTGAAGTGTTGTTTTGATAAAGGAGTAAAAGGAAGAAAATAATGATGAGCAAGAAGGGATAAAAGATTAAAAAAGAGAGAGAGAGACAAAAGGAAAGGGGGGAAGTAAAAAAAAAGATTGGCAAAAGAGAGGAACACAAATAGAGAGACAGAAATATTAATGCTGTGCAGTAGGGTCTTTGAGCCACAACTTTAGGGGGCTGTGTTGGGTGGGTCCCTTGAGGTCTGAAGCTCTTTGCCAGCCTCAGCATACACAAGAGCCTGCTTCCACCAAATAGAGAAGAAAAACAAAAATACTTACAAGTCAAAGGAAAACACACAAACAATAAAACCTTAAAGGACACAATTGGGGGAAAAAAAGAATATCAGGGCAGAAAACTAGCAAAAATGAAGCTCATATTATTAAAGAAGGAAACAATGAAAAATTATAATTGCATGATAAAAAAAGAAGAAAAAGGAAAAGAAAAATCTAGGGGGAAAATGTTGAAAAAAATTTTTAAAAGAAAAAAACACTATCTAAATCTATATATCTCTCTATATATTTATCTATAAATATATATCTTGCTATATATTTCCTGAGCAACAGGTGGTTTTCTGGGGTATGAGATGCTAATCACCACACTGATACAACTGTATAAGATGCAGACTGGAAGCCTCTGCCTTACTGAGAAAACTGTGTCCTGTCTTCTTGACTCTCAAACCCCACAGGGTTGGAAGCCTGAAGCTCTCCTCAGTCTGCTTAATAGACATGCCTTGACCTTTCCAAACTGTGTCCCTTGGTTATGCAGTGGCTTTCCCAGGAAAGTGTGTGCTACTCAAATCTTCCCAGAAGTGGCTTCCCCGCTTATCAGATGTGTCAGAACTGGCTTTGCACTAGGATCCTGAGGGCTCAGCCTGCAGGGCAGCCTTCCCACAATGGCTGTGGCAGGCCTACAGCCTAACAATGAAAGCTCCACTCCTCCTAGGCGGCTCATTCCAGGGCCCTAGGTGCTGTTCAAAATCACTCACTCACTTGTCTAAGCTCTCCTAAGTAATTCAACCAAGTGCCTGGGTCCAAAAAACGTCCTGCAGGGCAGGCCTACTCTGTCTGCAAACTGTATCAGCTGTAGCCATGGCTATACCGCTGGCTTCTGCTCGAATGCAAGTACTTGCCACTTCTTCATTGTTTTTGTCCTTGTCTTGAGGTCTTGAAGTGTCCTACTGCCTTCTTGGGTCCCCAAAGGGATGTTTCTGGGCAGAGAACACAAGCCAGAGGTGACTGGAATCTTTTTCCCCAAATATCACCATGCACGGCTGTAGAAGATGCTGTCTGTAGCCCACCATCTTTCTTGACCATGAGCTTCTTTTGATGAATATTCAGTTTGGGGGACTGTATTTTGGGACTTCATCTTTATCTGAACATTGTGCTGAATGCTTGTCACTGTGAAAAGGATCCATTTTCACCATTTATAACAACATAGTGTAGAAATGTTTCACCTCTATTTATGATGGCAAGGAAAGGCAAGCTTCCAGTTGATTTCTCTTCTGACACTCATTTAATTCTTGTGGAACCCATCTATCAACTTCTTTACCTTGCCAATTTGTTTTAAATGGTCCTGTATTATTGGAATTGTAAGGTCAAATATTGCTGCTAATTCATATGTAGTTAGAGATGGATTCACTTCCACTTCACCTTGGTCTTATGTCATCCACCTGGATTACTTTCAATATTAAATCCACCAGAACAGAACTTCTCAAACTATCAACATACCATGCTTTCATTAGCCACATCCTTCCCAAAAACTTTGTTGATAATTTCAAGATGTCTGCATTGCATTGGTTCTATTATGGAACTCATATTTGAAAATAATATGAATTTTTGACTTATCCATGATTTCACAAAAATTGCTCAAAAAAATTTTCAGAAACATAATACCAAGTCAAAATGTGCATTTCAAAGAATGAAGATGTACCTCCACAATGAAAATTAAATAAGATGGGTTAAAGTAAGATTTCAGAGATATCAACTATCAAACATGTACTTAAGGAAATCAAACATTTCATAAAGGTTTCAAAAAACCTAACAGTTCAGTAGACTAACTCTCACTGTTGATGAAGTAAACTGATCTGTGGCCTCAAAAATATCTGGGCCTAATCCCTGGAACCATAAATGTTATCTTATTTGGAGAAAGAGTCTTTGTAGATGTGATTAAGTTAAGGATCTTGATATGAGGAGGTGCCATCAGGATTATCAGGGTAGGCCCTAAATGCCATCATCAATGTACTTATAAGAGGCTCTAACAAATAGAAAGAGATTTGATATACACACAGGGGAGAAGGCAATGTAAAGATGGAGGCAGAAATGGGAATGATGGCCCATCACGAAACACAAGGAATGCCAGCAGCCAGCAGAAGCCAGAGAGTGAAGGGGTAGATACTCCCCAACAGTCCCCGGAGGAAGCACAGCCTGCTGTCAGTTTGATATTGGATGTATGACTTCCCGAACTGTAAGCAAACATGCTATTTTTTTAAGTCACCACAGTGGCTATGGCTATTTGCCAATTTGTAGAAATTTGTGATAATTTATTGCAGCACCAATAGGAAGCTTACAGGTCAGAAGACCATCTTGAAAAAACAGCAACTATTTCATCTGCCCCTGTGATTGAAGCCAATAGAAATTTTAACTGTCCATGATTTCAAGACTCATTATTTCACACAATATCTGGCTTTGGTGGAAAAAATGCAAGGAAATGCAAAAGAACATGCTTTGGGGACTTACAAACATTGTGAGTATTCAAATCTTTGGTGTCTAAATGATTTCACAGTAATGCGGGAAAGGTTCTTAGAGTAAATCAATGTAATTCTCACTTCTGTCTGGCATAAAGAAATAATCAGCCCTTCAAAATGAGCGCTTGGCTATTCTATCATTGCCTCAATAACTGCTTATAGAGCACAGGAGATGCCAGCTTCTTTCTCTTCTTTTTTATGATCAGACTTTTCAAAATTGATTTTTATATACATACGTAGAATATGATACTATATTACATTATATCATATGTGCATATGTATACTTAAGATGACTCTCCCACCCTATTAGCATATTTCATATGTTAAATATGCTAAATATTTAAATATTCAGACCTGTGTCACTGAAAACCATTTATACCTTATTCTTATAGGTTGGTATATATTTGAACGCTTCAAGTATAACATAATTTTCCAGCTTTAATATATATTATGCTCTCCTGAGGAAACTGCTTGTCTTAGGAAAGTTGTTAATCACAAAATTACCTTTTAGGGTTTTGACTGTTTATTATCAATATTCCCCAAAGTAGTCATTTGATTCATTTCATTATACTAAATCAAAGGTAAGTTCTACAACTCATCTGTGTATTTTTAATAATCCATTTTAGGAGTAGCATACAGGTCTTGTACACCACATGAAATTCTTCTTATGTCCTCTCTTTATTTAGCTATAGATGTAGGAACTAGATCTGTACAGGGTTGATGTCCTGTGGGCTCAGGTATGCCAGGTACGCTGCCCCCTTCCAGCCCTGGATCTCTCCAAGGCTGCAAATGTTTGTTGCTGAGGTTCATTCCATCAGGCTCTGAGAACATCCCTCCATTTGAGCAGCCCCCATGACAGCCAGCTCTAAAAGACATTCCCTATTTACCAACATCCCTCCTTCACACTTCTGAACAGTCTGCTAATGCAGCAGCTTTTATCTCAGGCTTTGGGGACATGTAGGTTAAAGCAATAGTTAAAAGAAAACATCACCAAATGGTAATGTTTAAAACCCTTTCGTGTATGGATATTTGCAAATAAGCAAAAAGTAGTGGAGTATGATGGACCCCCCTGAACTTTGTCCCCGGCCATGCTCTTCCCCAGTGTATTTTTGAAAGACATTCCTAGATTCTTAGACAAGGTTATTAATTAGGGGAGATTGAAGTAAATATTTATAACTTCTGTTATTTACAACTAAATTCCTTCCCATAAAGATTGTATTACTTTAGATTCTTCCTACCAATGAAGTCTAAAAGAGCCCATTTTCCTAGTCATCTTGATAGAGTATGTTAAAAAACTTTTGGATCTCACCAATCTCATTGGTTTAGTTTTAATTTCATTTTTTTATACACAAGATTGAGGGCATTTTTGTGTTTATTTGCAAATTCTTCATATCTTTTGTGTATTTTTCTATACCCTTTTCTTCTCTTTTTTCAGAAGATCTTAGGAGGATATCTATATTGGAGATATTAACATTTTTGTCTTTGATAAAATTTGGAAATACTTTTGTATGGTTTTTGTCATTTAACTTTTACATTGCTTTTGGTGTTTTCTTGTACTTTATGACCATGCCTTTATAATGAGAACTCTACAGATTGATTTATTGAAGAAGAGATTTGCATGAGAGTTTATACTAAATAAATACTGAATGAATTATTTACCTCCATAAATAAGTCATGAAAAATTTATCATGAAAGTACTAAAATCTTTCAAGTTGCAAATTATCTCCTAATATTCCAACTCATGGATTATCACATTTTAAAAAAATTGTATAGATTATTTTTCATTCTTTGTCACACTTTTCTTCCTCCCTCTCTCCTCAGCTTTCTCAACTTCTCCTGTCTCTTCTTTTTGCTTTCTTCCTTCTTTCCTTCCTTTTCCCTTCCTTCCTCTTCCTTTTCTTTCCTTTTCCTTCTCTCCTTCCTGCTTTCTCTCTCTCTCCCTCTCTCCTCCCTTTTTTTCTTTCTTTCACCAAGTCATGGACATATTCTGACTAGTGAACAGGACAATGTAGAACAAACACTAATCCAGATGAACTCAGTCCTACAAAACTGCAACTATGACAGATGGTGGAAGGAGAGGTACAGATTCCACGTTGGTTGTGCTTCTTGGGTTCTCATCTAGCCAAGGGTGATTAGGGAGGACATCTTGGAACAGATAACAATTGAGTGAAGTGCTGAAGGATGAGTGAAAATTAACTTGTCAAAGAACAGAGAGATTGACCCTTTTGGCAAAGGGAACAACATCTGCAAAGGCCTTGTAGAGGGGATACAGAGGAGACTGAGAATGAGTCAAAGAAAGCATCAAGAGTCTGGTGAGAGGTTAGGCTATAGAGGGGGTAAGAAACAGACCTTTTGGGGTATTGAGGGTCATGCTGAGGAGATTTATTTTTATCCCAAGAGCAGTTTGAATCTATGAAAAGATTTAAAGAAAAGGGAGTAGTTATCATCAAATTTATGTTTTGAAAGCTCAATTTGACTTTTGTATGGGAGACAGATTGTAAGTGTGCCTGAATGGGAAGAAGCCCAAGTAGGTGGCAGATAATGTGATTTGAGACAGGACAGTGGATGGGACACAGAGGCTGGCAGCAGGGGTGCACCTGGTGCATTTAGCATTAGAGCATCTCAGTTTTTAATGCTTCCTCACGTGACAAAATTTTTCTCAATATGCATCACATGAAGCAATTTATTAAATAATGGCTAAGAAAGAAATACAGACAAGGAAGATTTCCTTTCATTGAACTTTGTGTATATATAATCCACAAGCAAAGCATAAAGAAAATCACACTTTTAAAGTGAAATAATAATGAAGCATAGCACAAAATAGGTGAACGTATAGCTAATTACTCAATTGTTTTTATTGCTATTTAACAGTTTGAAATTTAATTATCTTGTTCTATTATAATATTTTATGTAAATAATTATCTGATAATAAATGAATTTTAATAAAACAAAAATGTCTGCAAAAATGCAATTTAGGCAAATGCATTACTCATTAAAACACATTTTAATTTTAATAATATTACTCAATATGAATGAAGTAAAATTGGTGCTAAGAAAACAAAAATATTATATTTCATAATTCATGCTCTGTTTCATTTTAAGCACAAATAAATGTAGACTCTGCTATGGTCTGAATCCGGTCTGTTTGGCCCTACCAAGTCTTATATTGAAATTTGATCCCCAGTGTTACAGGTAGGGCCTGATGGGAGAGGTTGGTTTGTGTGATGGTGGCAGATCCCTCCTAGATAACTGAGAGCATGATGCCCTCCTGGAAATAATGAGGAATTTCTTACTCTATTAGTTTGGAGAGCTGATTGTTAGAAAGAACCTGGCACCTTCCTCCTTTCACTGCTTCCTCTCTCACTGTGTGATCTCTGCAAACATCAGCGTCTCTTCACTTTCAATATGAGTGGCAGCTGACGAGTTCCTCACATAAGCAGATGCCTGTGTCATGCTTTTTGTGCAGCCTACAGAACCAAGAGCCAAAATAAACCTCTTTTCTTGGTCAATTATCCAGCCCCCAAAGTTCTTTTATAGCAACACAAACAGACTAGGACAGATTCCAACTGGTCACACAGAGTGACAGAATTAAAGTAATTCAACTTCTTCTTTCTTACCTTCATCATCCTGGTGCTGTCACTGTATATTTTGAAACTACTGTTTTTGTGAAAGAATGAATACATACAATACCCAGAATAGGGACAAATGATTTCTGACCATTACAATTTATTTAAAAAATGTAAAGATGTGCTGAGTCTACAAGTATTTCAGATCAACTGTATAACTGGGGATGCTCCAATTAACTTTCTTGGGAAAAAACATATATTTGTTAAAGGTTATTGGATAAAAATATGCTAATTGAAAGTTTATATATGTATTATTAAATAGTAGCTAGAAAATTTTATTTAGAATTTAGTTCCACAAAAGATTTGGGGGAGGAGGAATATTTTTATCATGTACATTATTTAGTATCATCAGCATGTGGTAATAACTAAAAGCAGATGTTAAAATTATCTACACAAAATACACGTTTTTGATTTCTTGCACCTGAGAAACACCTCACCCAACACTTGGTCTGCCCCTGGGCGGCAGTGAGTGTGAAGAAAAATGTGGTTAAATTCACAAGGATGAGTAGTTCAAAAATGGATGTACCCTAGTTTCTGTTCTCAGCTTCTGCTGTGGGTGGAAAAACCATAACTCCCTGATTTTAATGGCCTTCTTAGCCATTTCTAATAAGAGAGGGTACCTGCTGAGAGTGAGCTGTGAATGTACTTCAGTTTGAGTCTGACAAAAATTTTCTCCATGACCAAACATGAGCCAGGCTTCTCTTGACCAAGTCTCAGCTTTGACCTACAAAAAATTAACATTAACATAGCTTCTAACAGCTCATGGCAGTACCCGTAAGATGATCCTAGCCTGCCTTAAAGTGCTTGACTAAGAAAATTCAAGGCTGCTGAAAGAATTCACTATTTGTTCCAGCCAACACCTAAAGATAGGCTCTCTCTTTCCCAGCTTCTGTCAGAAGGCAGAAGCGTCAATTCAGTAATCACCGAGTACCCTGATGAGTTTTGCATGAACTAATCCCCTTCCTGTGTTTTGTAATTTTTTATTTCCTGGATCCTACTGAACTCTGCTCCCCCCTCTTTATTTCTTCATTCCCATTTTACAATGCCCTGTCTCCTCTTTACTAACAGAAGGTAAATTCAGTTCATGTTGGCCTCTTTCCCTATCTCAATCCTCTACCACTGAGAAAAGCCTAACTCTTCTCAGAGGCATAGGATGTAGGGGGATAATGTTTAAGTTTGTTTCTCTTTGGCAAGATTTGCAAATCAATCTACATATTTATTTAACAAAGGCAGCCACATGAAATAGAGGCGGCAGTGAGGTGATATCCACAGAAAAATTTTAGAACAGATAGTCCTTCAAATGGAAGACATTTGACTCTGTTGACTGTGGCTGGAAATAGAAGTTGGACCAGAAATGAAGATTTTAACCAAGGGCTTTGGAGTTGCCAGAGGAACAGGCTAAGCTCAGATAGAGACAGAATTTGTAGAATACACCAGGTTAGTGATGATTTCTAAAGCATTGATGTGTGAATAATTTGAAGATTTTTAACTAACTAGCTGTTAGATCAGACAAAAGCTTTCCGTTTTTCAACAAACTATATGGGATGGAACGAAAGGGGTAGCACAAATGGGAATTAGTAAAAAACAGGTCAGGAAGCATAACACCTTGTATGCTATTTTGCCAGGTGATAGCTTCTCTATGCCAATAAATGTGATTTGAGAGGAAGCCACATATCCACAAAGAAGCACAGATTTTTCTGGTTATTAAATGCTGACATTATATTTGCTAATAAATCATTCATTTATTCTGTAAAATATTTATTGATGCTTAATGAATGTCAGACTGTGGGCTATGCAGTGGTCTCTGTTCTCACCTATAGATGAATTTATAATGGAGGTAAAAGCGCTCTAGGGGCCCTCAAATGTGGGTGCTAGTCTTTTACTCCGTTGGCTTCCCAGTTCTGGAATCCGTTCCTTGCCCTTCTCCGGCACAGCTCTGCATCTCAGGAGATAGGAACTTTCAGACTCTGTGTCCCAGATTCAACAGGATATTGGCTGGGTTTGAGGCACCACAGGGAGAAAGGAAGGTGGGAGACTTGGAGAAGACAATGTATCTGTCTCCTCCTCTATTCGAGGAGTATTTTGGAATTGGCTGCCTCTCTTCCGCAGGCTCAGCTTATGGTTTCTGGTGTGCCAGCTCCTAAGAGCTGGACCTGTGTGTCTCCTCACAGCTCTGCACCGAGGGGCAGTTGATAGCTTGAAAGCAGACATGGTGGGATATTTACACCAGAGAAATTGGCAATTGGATTCAGTTTATCCCCAGACAGCTGGATGCTAAACATTAACCAGCATACCACTGGTTCTCATAATACCACTTGTTTGAGTTTTTCCTCACATTCTAGATTTGGTAGTTAGTGCTCTGCTGTTAACTCGCTCAGTTGCCTTAACATCTTGTCTTAATACTTCCTTCCTTTGAATAGTTATTTCCTTGTATTAAATCCCCTCTCCTGGAATACTGAGAGTAGTTTCTGTTTTTCTTATGAGATCCCAATGGATACAGGGCACCTAACCTAAATTTGAACATTCAGATATTGGATATTCAGGGAAAGATCTTCAGAAGAGGTAATGTACATATTTTAAAAATATTAAAAAGGTTATAACTTGACCATAAGATGAGAGGATAAAAAAAAAATACATGGTTCTGCATCAGGTCCAGATATTTGGTTTAGGAATGTAGGGGGATAATGCTGCCATTTGTGAAGGGGGGAAGCAGGCTTGGAGGTGGGGGTGAGAGAGCTGAGTCTGAGGCTCACAGGAAACCTGAGCAGAGATGTCCAGTGGGGCGGGACAGAATCTCCAACACAAAGGGGATGTCTGCTCCTGAATCTTTCTGATCTCTCAGTGGCTTTGCTCCTGTGCACCTTCAAAGTGCTATTCCAGGTTTCATGTATTTTACAAAAACCTCACTTCTTAAAGCTCACGTTTCTCACCAGCTCCCACTGGAGCTTTCTTTTCCCCTTAATGAGTAATTTGGTTTCCATAGTAGCTATTTCCAGTTTCTCTTCCTCCATTCCTCCTCAGTCCTTTGAAGCCTAAATTCCACTCTTTTGAAAGTAAGCTTCGACTTGCATATTGCTAAAGCCAATGGTTTCTCAGCTCTGAGCTGGCCCCAGGTGATCAATTCTGATGAGTGGCCAGTACATTGTGAAAGTTCAGTAAATGGGATTTATCATTATTATGGTTGGGCGGGGTTAAACTTTTTTTAATGTTACTGCTAAATTTACATTTTCTCAAGAGGATTTATCTTCACAATTCGTCACTTTATGAGACTATTTCAGTTTTTTTCAAATATATTTTCATTTCCAATTACCTACCTATCATTAAAAATACCTGAAGAATTCAGAGGGGCAGAGGCATTCATTTACTTCGCATCCTGTGGCAGAAATAAAAATATAAACTCCATAAAAATTCTTGGACTGAAATTCTTATCTTTCACCTACCTGTTTGTTTCAGGGCACAGACAGAGCTTCGAAAAGCGCAAATTGCCTTAGGGGGGTGATAGGTTAAACCAAAGCATTTTCTTCACAATTTTCTATTTTTCCTTGGGGTACCCACAAATAGCTAGTACTCTTTAGAAAGGAACAGAAATGAAGAGTAAGAGCCATTTACCAAGTGGCCTGTTTGATTTACAGGCTAGTAGTTACGGAGAATTAGTAATGTATTCCTATTTCAATAGCTCACAGCATAAAAGGCCAGGGTGTGATGAGCACACTTTTAAATTATAACTTTCCCTAAGTGTAAAAGGGAAGATGCTTTGATGGAACAGTGTGACCTAATCCTTCTGTCTCCTTCAGAGTCAGGAACAAAACCTACAAATGAGATATGATATCTTATTTTTCACTTTTTAATTTTGCTTTTTAAAAGAGAAGTTTCCCTGTTGTAGACATTTTGAATTCTGAAAGCTGAGCTTTGCCATGTGGACAATTGTCATTATATGTGCTCAGTTTGAATCCTGTGTCACCATCAATAAACCTCACACTCTGAAGAGGAAAACCCACAAGAAAATCTTGGAATTGTTAGTAAACTAATGTTCTCTGTTATGTAACACCAGTAGTTGGGCTATAGGAGCATTTTTAGGGTTCATGTAAGGGTATGCTTGACATAGTGTTTGTAATTAGAAGATCGTGGTGACTACGGCAACCCATATCACCTAGATCCCAAATGAAACCTTAAAGTTGACAGGAAGATTACAGGCATAATTCCAAATCATTTTTAAAGAAATCAACGATCGACTTTTTAGATAGCTAAAAAGATATAAGGAGGCTGAGGTTTAGTATCATGTCTATCACAAATTCTCCCCTATAATCTCTCCTTCATCACATGGACAAGCTCTAAAAAAATAAAGTACAGTGCACATTAGAGTACATCATGATACGTTATCAAGTCGAGTGAGAAAATGCAGCAGGTAGGAAGTTTTAATTTAACATGAGGCACACCTGTTCTTATATCTTCTCTTATACATTACCTGGTATTCCTTTGTGCCTTTTTTCATATAATTTTATTTAAATTAATTCAATTAAGTTATACCTATCTGTAAGATTAAAACCAGGGAATGAACCTATTACTTAAATATATGAAAGAAAGAACAAATGATCTATTACTTACATATAATAAAGAAAGAGAGAGCAGAGCATAGCTAACCACCGCCCCCCCCAACACACACACACATTGTCTTGATGATCCCTTGGAAAATTTCTAAAATGTCATGCTTTACTGACCAATATTGAGTGTAATTTGATTATTCCTCTTCTTTAACCGACTTGGGGTGTAAGTGACCTTTTCTAACACATGGCATTATTTATGTAGGTCAAGAGCATACATTCTAATAGGGAATTTATGTGATTTAGGCAAAGAACAGAGCTTCACTTGAGTCATTGTGTGCCACAGGCTTTTTGGCAGGACCTTTGAGTAGGAATGAAGAAAAGGCTGAACCACATACCAGGGAATCTAGGGAACTCTGGAAGAGCTTAGCACCCAGGATAGGAGCTGAAAATCTTCCTTATCTTTCATTCTATTTTAAGCAACCTGCAGTTTTTCACAGCAGGCATTGGCAACTGTGACCTCTTTTTACTTGTCTTCTATATGTCAATGGATAAATGATTCCTTTTTTCCTTCCTTTCTATCTTTCCAACTTCCTTCCATCCTTCTGCTACATAGAAGTCATAGAAATTAGGATAGGATACTTGATTCTTCTATGCCTTAGCTTCTTCTGTAATGGTAATAATAATATTGATAATATTAATATATCCTCAAGGGTTGTGATGATTAAGTGAGTTGATACGTATATTGCTTGTTACAAGAGTTTGAAAATGTCACTTATTATTATTAGTTATTTTTCTTCCTTTCTTGTTTTCCTTTCCTGAGAAGTTTTCTCAGGAAGTGTATTCTTGTAAAAGCATTTAGTGAAGGTTGGGCTTAGTGACCCATGCCTGTAATCCCAGCACTTTGGGAGGCTGAGGAGAGAGGATTGATTGAGGCCAGGAGTTTGAAACCAGACTGAACAACATGATGAGACTCCATCCCTACAAAAATTAGAAAAATCAGCCAAGTAAGGGGGTTCACAACTATAATTCCAGATACTCAGGAGGCTGCAGCAGGAGGATTGCTTCAGCCTGGTAGTTTGAGGTTGCAGTGAGGTATGATGATGCCATTGCCCTTGTTCCTGAGTAATAGAACAAAGCCCAGTCTCAAAAGACAAACAAGAAACAAAAAGACATTTAGTGAATATAGAAGTATGGAAAGTAAGATGTCAAAGCTCTTTCCCATGGCTGAGATAACAATTCAATATGTATAATTTTAGTTGTTTAGATAGTTGCATGAATTTATCTATCAAGCATACATGCAGCCTTGTATATAAATATGCATACATGATCCCATAGAAATGTGATCACATCATTTGTATTTTTTTTGGCAGCATCAATATCTCTTATATATCTTCCTATGTTAAAATACACAATTCTATGACATACTAGCATCATCCTAGAAACTGGGGATTTGGTAGTAGCCAATAGACAAGTTCCTTGCCCAAAGCAGTTTTGGTTCTAGAGGAAGAAACAGATGATAGGAAAATATACAGCTCAATATTTAATATGATTTGAAGATGTGGTAAATTCTATGAAAAAAATATAAAATGAAAAGACAGTAGAAGTCAGAATAGTCAAGAAAGTTCTCTGTGAAATTTCCATTTAAGGAGAAATAATGAAGAGAATGAATCAGCCATGAGAATGTCTGAAAAAAAAAATGAGATTTGAAACAAGGAGACCAATGGGGAGAGAGACATGAAATGAGTTTGGAGAGGAAGGGATGAGATTACATAGGACTGTGGCTCATGGTAAATACATGGAATTTGATTTTAACTTTATTGATCCCTTTCTCTGTTTCTAAGGTATAGCTATAACATAGTTTACTTAATCTTTCCTTTCTAAGGATGTACAGGTTTCAAATGTTTCTCTTAAGAATGTAACAATGAGAAGGTTCTATTCATGCCCATTGATATATGGGATTGTTGACTTTTTTCAAGACAAATGGCTAAAAAACATGAAAAAATGCTCATCATCCCTAATTATTAGGGAAATGCAAATCAAAACCACCCTGAGATGCCATCTAACCCCAGCAAGAATCTCAAAACTGCAGATGCTGGCATGGATGTGGAGAGAACTCCACTTACACTGCTGGTGGGACTGCAAACTAATACAACATTTTTGGAAGGAAGTATGGAGAACTCTCAAAGAACTAAAGTTAGATCTCCCATTTGATCCTGCAATCCCATTACCGAGCATCTACCTAGAAGGAAAAAAATCTCTTTATCATAAGGACACTTGCACTAGACTGTTTATTGCAGCTCAATTTACAATCGCCAAAATGTGGAAACAGCCTAAATGCCCACTAACCCAGGAATGGATTAACAAGCTATGGTATATGTACATTATGGAATATTACTCAGTCATTAAAAAAGATGAAGACTTTATATCCTTTGTATTAACCTGGATGGAAGTGGAACACATTACTCTTAGTAAAGCATCACAAGAATAGAGAAGCATGAATCCTATGTACTCAATTTTGATATGGGGACAATTAATGACAATTAATGACACAGTGGTGGTGAGGGAAGGGGAGAGCAGAGAGAGAAAGACGGAGGGAGGGGTGGGGAAAGGAAGAGCAGAGAGAGGGAAGGAGCAAGGGGGTGGGGTCTTGGTGTGTGCCACACCTTTTGGGGGGAAAAACACAATTGTAAAAGGGTCTTTACCTAACAACTGCAATCAGTGTAACCTGGGTTCTTGTACCCTCAGTGAATCCCCAACAATAAATTAAAAAAAAAAAAATGTAACAATGAAAATCCCTGTTTCAAATTTGTGCACACTTAAGTATTTCTGCAAATTGTATTCCTGGAGCAGACTGAGTCCAAAGGTGAGGAGCACAATGTTGATGCTGGTGGATGCTGTCAAATTACTTTATGAGGGCGGTGCCTGTATCTCATCCAGTAGGGCGCTGGCCCCATATACCGATGGTGGTGGGTTCAAACCCAGCCTCTGCCGAACTGCGAAACAGAAAAATAGCCGTACGTTGTGCCTGACGCCTATAGTCCCAGCTACTCGGGAGGATGAGGCAAGAGAATCGCCTAAGCCCAGGAGTTGGAGGTTGCTGTGAGCTGTGTGATGCCATGGCCCTCTACCGCCAGCGATAAAGTGAGACTCTGTCCCTACAAAAAAAAAAAATTGCTTTGTGAATTTTATATCCTTGCCAATGGTAAATTGAAGCAAGCATTTCCTTTTATTCCTTTCAGACCAGATATTGCCATTCTTCTTATTTGTAATAGTCCAGTGGGGAAAAAATCATGCCTCTTTTTGTGAGCTTGCATTTTCGTGGTTAATAAAGAGGAAAACAATTCCAAAGGTTTATTAACTATTTTGATTTTTTCTCTCTTGTTATTAGCCTATAATCAAATTTTCATTCCAGGTCATCCTCTGGCCAGGTTTTAGACTGGCCACATTTGAGTCAAGAATACATTCCTTTGTACAATCAGCTGTGTCTGGAAGATTTGGGTTATATACTACAAAATATAGCTCTTTAAGGCTGTTCCTCAACATGGGCTATAAGTACCACATGATAACCTGTAAACTCTACAGACAAAGCAATCACCCTGATTAATGCCCAGTACAATTTGATGGTGAGTGAAATTAGAATGTAACACGTTATTTATTGAGTGCACACAAAAAGCAAGGTTCTATCTTAGAGGTTCTAAGCGACAGAAAGTTACACAAGATGGTGTCACTATCTTCAAGATACTTGTAATCTTATAGGGATAGGCAAGTACCAACTAATTATAATTCAGAATGGAATGTAAATTCCCCAAGAATGACACAAATCTAACGATAAAGCAATTCTAGGAGAAAGAAAAGGGCACTCAACTGGTAACTCTGCTAAGGGTCAGTGGTATGAAGAATATCTGCCTGGATTTTGACTAGGTAAAGACAAGCAATATAGCCCCTTTAAAAAATAATTTCATGCTAATGCAGATACAAAAAATCACAAAGGCAGAAATAAAAATTAGCTACATTCCCCCACTGAGAGAAAATCACTTTTTTAAAAAGCTATGTCAATATTTTTGAGAAGGCCCTAGTAGATATCTGTGTGTATGTGTATGTATGTGTTCATATGAACATATGCAAAGGTTTACATGAATTGGAGCTTTTTTTGGACAGAGGCCTTGTCAGTGTTTGGTTCATTGGCTAATGCAGGTACTCAGTACATATTATGTCAGTGAATCATTGTTTTAGAACTTGTTCTTTCTATATTGACAATAAAGATATATCTAACTATCCATGTTTATTGACTTCATAGTGTCATATTACTTTTATGATGTAATTTACTTAACCATGCTCCTATGAGTAAAACTTTTAGGTATGTTTTCAGTTCTATTTTATTTTTTAAAACCATTGATAAAAGAAATAATGGGCTAAATCTATTTTCTATTTTGTTTAACTATCTCCATGCAGGGGTGGGGGACCGGCAGCCTTAGGACCACATGTGGCCTCTGGATCCTTGAGCATGGTTTTCAGATGGAATCCAAGTTTTATAGAACACATCCTTTTGATTTTAAAAATTTGAAATTTTTAGAAATTTGTTTTATATAGAATGGCTAGAGCATATTTTAGTGGATTATGATGCATGCAGCCAGTCTGTCTTCCTGAATGGAATTAAATTCTCACCAACAGGACATGGTAGCATGTGATCCCACATACTGGCCAGGTTTGATTTTTTGGTAGAGATAAAAGTGAGAATTTCTAGTTTTCATTTATAGTGTGTTGAGTGGGGGAGAGATATTGGGAGTGGCTATATTTTTTATAGACATCATTTGATTTTAACTTTCTTTGGTCTGGTTTAAAGGACCACACTCCTTAATTATTGTTTTTTTTTGGAGACAGAGTCACCAGGCTAGAGAGCCAAGGCCTCAGCCTAGCTCATAGCAACCTGGAATTCCTGGGCTCAAATAATCCTCTTGCCTCACCTTCCTGAGTAGCTGGGGGTGCATACCACCATACCTGGCTAATTTTTCTATTTCTGGTAGAGATGGATCTCGCCTTGCTCAGATTGGTCTCAGACTCCTGAACTCAAGCAATCCTCCCACCTTGACCTTCCAGAATGTTAGGATTTACAGGCATGAGCCACCACTCCTCACCCAGTTGTGCCAGTTAACTGCTATTGTCTCCCAGCTCTACCTACTTTTCTATAATTGCTTTTTGATTCTGAAGCTGGACTTTTGTAAACTCTATTTCTGCTTTGTCACTTGAGTTCTCATTAGGCTCTGCCATTAGGGGGCATAAGAGGAAGAGTGTGAGCTTACGGGAGAGAGAAGGCACCTGTTTCTTCCTGTGCAATGCTTGTTGATTTCCAGTCTGCTTGTAGTTCCTGCAAGCATCACCTTGACGATTCATTTTCACCTGAGCAGCAGCAGTGAGCAGAAGATGACTTTAGTTGGCAGTTGTTTAACAATCGTGAAACAAGTGTATCACCTTCATAACCACCAGCACTGCCCACAGTATCCTGTCCAGTCAACCTCTCAGTGCTCACTTTCAAGCTTAGAGACACCAGTGTACATTAAGCAACTGAACCAGTACCCTCCATAAAGCTGTGGGTTTCAACTCTACAATACCTCTTCCATAAATTTCTAAGTTTTAACAGCTCCAACCATGTCCCTTTGCTTTTTAACCCATAAAGATGGTATCCACGTCCTGCAGTGGCTGCCTTCATGATGAATGAGTTCTCTTGTTGTCTTTTCAGTTACCTTGTTCACACTGTATGCATAGTTGACAATTCTTTATATTAAATTCTCCCTGTTCAATAACTGGTTACGTTTTCCATCTCCTTACTGGACCTTGACAAAGACGATAATCATAGAGAACAGTGGTTATTGTGTGTTGCATATATTATGAAATCAAGTTTCATATTCTTTTTTTTTTTTTATTAAATCATAGCTGCATACATTAGTGCAATCGAGGGGTACAATGTGCTGGTTTCATATACAATCTGAAATGTTTTCATGAAACTGTTTAATATACCCTTCAAGGCATTTTCTTAGTTATTGTATGAAGACATTTGTATTCTGGATTTAGTAAGTTTCACCTGTACCCTTCTAAGATGCACCATAGCTGTGACTTCACCCATTACCCTCCCTCCACCCCAACTGCCCCCCTCCCCTCCCTGCCCATATTCTTGTGCTATAGTTAGGTTATAGCCTTCATATAAGACCTTTAAATTAGCTTCATAGTAGGGCTGAGTACATTGGATACTTTTTCTTCCATTCTTCAGATACTTTGCTGAGAAGAATATGTTCCAGTCCCATCCATGTAAACACAAAAGAGGTGAAGTATCCATCTTTCTTTAAGGCTGCATAATATTCCATGGTGTACATGCACCACAATTTATTAATCCATTCGTGGGTTGATGGGCACTTGGGCTTCTTCCATGACTTAGAAATTATGAATTGGGCTGCAATAAACATTCTGGTACA